>QKWP01001222.1:3944-155323 GCA_003550325.1 Gigaspora rosea | reverse complement strand
ATAAAAAACATATATAAAACGTGTCATCCAACAAACATGTTCGGAAAGGAAAGATTTTTTTTTTATAGAGGCCTGTTGGAATAGATTTAGTGTTTTAGAAATTATTTAAGTTGAAATGGAATTTAAGTGCGCTCAAGTTAGTACAAAATTTAAAAGAAACTTAAGTTGATTTTAAATTTGATATATATCATAAATTATTGGACATGATATGTAGCAATTTACTGTAAAAAGCAGTGCAAAGTACCCCCTTGATTTAGAATGGGCATGATTCAAGGTTATTTGTTGTGGTGTTTTATAAGAGATCCGGGTATAAATCAAGGACAATTTAATAATGATTTGGTTTTTTTCATAATGCGCTAATATACTATCCTTACAAAATACTCTACGTAATATACTCGTGCCATACAATATACCCGGGGGTATAAATCACGGTTTGTTGTGACGTGGAATGTAAAATACCCAGATATATTGCACTGCGTTTTACAGTATGTTGATTTTATTAACTTCGATAGATTAGTAAAGGTGTAACGAGTTGGTTGGAATGACAACTATTAAAGTAAATCTTATTTTATTTTAAATATAAGTAAATACAAACTTTTACAGTATGCAAATCTATTAGTTTTTTAATAGTGATGAAATAAGATCAACAATTTTATCAAATAAAAAGGACCATAAAATAAATGATTTATTTTATAGACTGATCATAGTAAAGCATTGAATAAAATTATATATTTACTTTAAGTTAAATTTTGATGATCAGGTGAAACGGAAGGAGATTGCTCTGATTCGTTCGGATTAATTAACATGTCTTTTGCCAGGTCTGTTAACTTGCGCCTATTTCTAGTTTGCATATATGGTTTAGCCGGTGAAGGTTTAGTTTTAGGTACCTTAATAACTGAAGATTTTTTATTAGAATTGATTCTTTTATGTGATTCAGCAGCCGAAGAAGAGTTAGTTGCATATTGATTAATGGTTGATGGTTCTCTATCGGGATTAGCTTGCGTAAATGGTTCAGCGATTAAATTAGTTACAGGTGGAGTAATCATCGGCGAGTTTTTATTTTTTGGATGTTTAATATCAAATCTTGTGGCTATTGTTTCAGCAAAACTAACAGTTTTACTTGATTCTTTAGAAATTTCATCATCCCAGGGAATTTTAGAGGAAGTATCTACATTAATCGATGACTTCAGATGAACTGAAAAGGTTATACTTTTAGCGTGTACATAACTTTCGTTTTTGTACAAAAAAAATTCACCGTTAATATAAAGAATCGAATTCTTTTTTATAGCTGGAGTTATGCGAATTAGATGGGGCGCGGATGCTAAGTAGTGACATTTTATTTTGGTGTCACATTGATCTTGGTCTATGTGGTCAGTTACTACAACCGTCATAAAAGCGTCCTCACCATCAATACGCGGGGGTTCTTGTACTAATGCAATCATACTAATTAAAGCTGTAAATCTCTGAAGATCATTTGGTTCTAGGTCAATATGCACAAGATCGCTTAGAATAATCTGTATACACATTCATGAAAAAATGAATTAATTAATGTATCACATGTGTTATATTATTAACATGATCAAAAAATAATTTACACGGGATCATAATTTAAAACAGGTTTTGCACAGTGTCGGAAAGTTATTAGGTTTGAAAAAACATAAATTACCGTAGCGCACTGACTAAAGTACCCCCTTTTTGCGTACCCTCTTGCAAACTACTCTGCGCAAAATACGAGATCTCTATTAATTAAACATACGTATATGCTTGAAATTTTTCTTGCTTGCGACACAGACCCATAACGGTACAATAGATCTGGATACTTTAGTCAGTGCACTACGATATTAGATTTATATGGTAGAGACAAAACTTAGTGGATTATTCTTATGAAATCTGACAAGTTATCGATTTTGAGATGATCGACCTTGAAAGTTCAACAGTAATTATAATACTACGCACAAAATCGGTTCTGTAAAATTGATAAACTGTCAAATTCGATAAAAAAATCAATCCATCAAGTCGTCTCTGAGGATCAACTATAATGTTTTAAAATCCAATACCGGTACAAAACTCATCCACAGTGCGTATAGATTTGACATTAGTTATTCATTACATGAATATATTCAACAAATATAAATCTTAACATACCTTTAAGGCGGAAAGATTTTCATTTTTTTCATTTATATATTCAACTACACGAAATTTTCCGGTCGCAAGAATTACATTTTCTTTTTCGAACGGGGGAAGACTGAATTTTTGAGTCGAATTTTGAGAATAAAACCCCTTCAAAAAAATTTTTAATGGTGAATTTGAGCTTCGGGATTTCATAAAACCTGAAGCATCGGCTATATAGATATTTTTGCCAGAAGTCATTCGATAGTCAGTTACATAACAAAGTACAGTAACAGTACCCGGCATATTTTTTTGGTTTTTTTTTTTTTCGAGCAGCAAAAAAGAAAGACTTCAACGATGCTTATTCTTTTCTCTTTTTTTTTTTTTTTTTTTTTTTTAATAATTATTTTAATATTATTATTATTATTATTATTATTATTTATCACGAAAATATATAAATAAACAAAAAATATAAAGGCGTTGCAGCTCTGACATGTTAGTTGGATCAGACATACACAGGGCTTAGGTTTTCAGCCACAAGCACAATAATATTTATTATATTTAGCCAATCAGATCACATTGAAAATAGACAGAGATGAACTAAGCAGTAAGAGTTCCAAACGATACCGTTCGCAGAAAATGTACTACAAAATATAATTACCATAATAATTACCATAATAACAATAATTATAACCTAGCCTTAATGATCACGCGCGTTGATAAGGTTAAACTTTAATCACGCCACACGACGGTGACTGTGTTGGTGCAAATTTCTTTACCAGTAATGATTTATTTATGTCACGTTATATAATTGCAGGTCTTGATCGTGTTCTTTTTTTGTTTTTTTTTGGACTTTTTTTAAAAAAAAAAAACGATTAAAACCTTCGCTCGATCCTTTCATTACGGCCTTTGACGATTACTGATTATCAATAAAATCTACCCAGAAAAAAATCCGAAACAAAAATTACAAAAACGTAAAGATCTAAAAATAGTCATATAATCATAAAATAAAACAAACATAAAAAATAATAAATATATCACAATTCGGCATCTTCAGTGCTTAATTAACGAAACTCAGCATCTAGTATCTAGAAGCAGTATCTAGAAGCAGTATCTAGAAGCAGTATCTAGAAGCAGTATCTAGAAGCAGTATCTAAAGTATATATAAAAATGGCAGAAGAAAAAATTTCCATTTATAGAATAAGAGGAAATTTCTATTGCCGATCTCATGCACAAATGCGATACAAATGGCAAGAAATAGTAAAGAAGATAACACAAAATAGACAAACAAATTAGCAAAATAGGCAACAAAGACACGCCAAAATTGTAGATGTTTAATAAATTTTTATTAAAATTTACTCATGAGATAATAATATATACAGTATATTAAAATTTTTAAAGAGATTAATGATATTTACCATACATGTTTTTTGATATGCAAGAATAGCTTTTCTTTTATTATCCTTTTTGCCATACCTTCAGTAAGTTCATGTTCGTTAACACAACCAAGGTAGTCATCATCATTTATATTAAAAATAGACGTTCTGTTATTGTATCCTAGTCTTTAGAAAAAAACCCAAGGTTAATTCTTTAAATAGTCGAATCTGAACGACAAACTAAATAAAAATTATTCAAAAAAAACAACACATATAAATCCTCCTCGACCATTTTTCTCAAGTAATCCTAAATCAATTCCAATAAGTAAATCGAATACTCAAAAGCAAAGTTTTACAAAAATATAATTTTTAAGTTTTTTGATTTATTGATTTATTAATAAATTGTTTTAAGTAGATACGGTTAATTTATATAATTTTTGTATAAAATAAATTATAAAACGACAGGGTGAAACCTGAGTTGTGAAATAGTGAAACCTGCTATGATCATCATGTGAGGGTGAAATCTGCTTTTATAATAAACTAGCACATGATAAGGTGGCGGCTTCGCCGCCAGGTATGATTTAATATCGGACATTACTAATAAGTTCAACTTTTTTTAAATTTGAATGATTTGGTCTGATATACTGGGATAAGTCTTTATTGATTTGCAATCATAGGTATGATTTATGTTGAAAGGATATAATTTCAGAAATAGACAAGATGTTATGCTGGGTATCAATGTAAGATTTGCGTATTTAATCCATGGCATTGGCAGATGGTTTCCTGGGCTTCATAATGTAAGTGGGCGTTAATGTTAAAGTGACTATCATAGATAGGATTTGCCTGATCTGTTAACTATTATCGGTCTATTTGTGATTACCCTTAATAACGAACTTATTAAATTATATAGGCTTAAATTATTATTATCATTTTAATAACATTAGAAAACGAAAAAAAATTTGTTAAAGAAGATTACGTGCTAACAAATATGTACGAAAGAATTTATCACATAAAATTAGAGATGTGTAATGTGGAATAAATTTGATGTTTATTATTAATAAATTCGAATTCATCAAGGGTTTAATAGGAGAATAAAATTAAGTGAACTATTCACTATCTTTTAAGCTTTTAAAAAAAAATTAAATTGAATTTTATCTCTAGCTCGACCTTTATCAAGATGATTCGATCTTAGCTCATGGAAATAATTTTGTTATTAATATTTTAAATATAATACTCAGATTATGTAGATAAGAATATTACCTTAAATTTCATACTTGTTCCAGTAATTTATTGAATAATAAATTATTAAAGTTAACAATATAACTCTTGAAACACAAAATTTAAAATGATCAAAATTATTGCAGGTTTCAAAATAGTAAAAGTTGGGCAAGAAAGTTTTTTTTTGGTGTATTCTATATACTTATATACCGGCAACATCAGTAACATTTGACATGTAATTGTTTTTCGGTAAACAATAAGCATGCAAGTATCAAACTTATCAACGTGCTAAGGTAATCTGGCATACATATATACTAATACACACCAAAAATAATTTTTTCCCCTGATTTGTACTACATGTATTTCGAAAACCTCACACTCACACTGGTAATTAATAATCAATTAAATGATTATGGTTAATAATACATTCTCTTAAACATATTCATTAAAATGATCAGAATTAGACTTCATACTATACCAGTAATTTAAATTATGGTTAATTATACTTTCTTTTAAAACACGATCATTAAAGTAAACAAAATTAAACTTCATATTTACGTTGGTGATCTATTGAATGATTAATTGATTAAAGTTAATCGTTAAAGTAAACAGAATTAAGCTCATGCTTGTCTTGAAACACAATGGTTAAAGTGAACAAAAACTTCATACTCACCTGGTAATTTACTTGGTAGTTTTATTGAACAATTTAACGATTATAGTTAATTATACATTTTCTTGAAAATTATTGTTAAAGTGAACAGAATTTCACACTCACACTAATAATTTATTGAATAATAAAATGATTATGGTTAATTATAGATTCTCTTGAGACACAATCCCAAAATTATTGCAGTTTGCATAATTCTGTGACCCCTATCATAAATTTTTTATTATTAAATGATTGTGATTGTGATTAATGATGCCTGATGCAATTATTTTCGTGATGACAAAAAGTTTCGTCATCAGCAAATTTATAATAGCGTAATCTTACGTAAGATCTTACGAACCGTAATAATTTTTTAATTTTTTTATTATTTCGGCACTTTTTTTACAAGAAAAACACACAACTTTTCGAAACCTTGCGCAAACCAACTACAACTTCTGACACTTTCAAGAACAAACCTCTAGCAATTTCTAAACTTTCAAGAATGCTTCTTTAGAGAAATGGGCACAAGTTTCGCAAGTTTTCACAAGTTTTTGCAAGTTTTTGCAAGTTCTTGCAAGGTTTCGTTTCATTTTTTTTTGTCTTGTGGTTTTTGTTTTTGTTTTTTTGGTTTATTTTTAAATTTTTTTTATTAATTTATTTTATTTCGGCACGAGAAAAACAACAACTTTTCAAAACCTTGCGCATTCCAACGACAACTTCCTAAATTTTCAAGAACGTTTCTTTAGAAAAATAGGTACAAGTTTTCGCAAGTTTTTGCTAATTTTGCAAGTTCTTGCAAGGTTTCACTTTATTTTTTTTTGTTTCATGTTTTTTGGTTTTGTTTTTTTGGTTTATTTTTAAATTTTTTTTATTAGTTTATTTTATTTTGGCACTTTGTGTATAAAACAACAACTTTTCGAAACCTTGCACATTTCAACGACGACTTCTGACGCTTTAAGAACACACCCCAAGCAATTTCTAAATTTTTAAGAATGCTTTTTTTAGAGAAATGGGTGCAAGTTTTTGCTAATTTTTGCAAGTTTTTGCAAGTTCTTTCAAGGTTTCGCTTCAATTTTTTTTTGTTTCGTGTTTTTTGTTTTTGTTTTTTGGTTTTTTTTTAAATTTTTTTTGATTACATAATTTATTTTATTTCGGCACTTTGCGAGAAAAACAACAACTTTTCGAAACCTTGCGCATTCCAATGATAACTTCTGACACTTTCAAAAACAAAAAAGCGAAGATAATAACTAACTGTGAAGTGAGCGAAAATAAGTGTGTAGAGCTAGTTTTTTGTATATAGTGATAGAATTAGATGCGACAAAGTGCGAAAGTAGTTTAAAATATTTGTAATAATGTAAAAATAATATGTAATATATAATAAAGTATGTAATATTAATTAAAAATATATATTTAATAAATGTAAAATATAATATATAATTATAAATAAAAAAATATAAATTTTATATTAAATTGCGGAACTGTGTGAAATATTGTGAAAACCCATAAAATGTTTAAAAATAATAGTATTAATTAACTGATTATTACCAATTACTATTTTTATCGATAGTCCTTATTAGGGTATTTAAATGCGCAGTGTTGTGATTTATTTTGAATTATTGCGATGTAATATTGCGTAAGTTTTTACGTATGTATTTCGTAATATTCCGCAATTGAAAATTGCAAATATTTTACATCGATTCGTAATTCTTGCACAAGTTTTCGGGCCATAATAACTTACGTAAGATTACATTTATATAATTTGCTGATGGTCAAATTTGCATCTGACGAAACCTTTGACGATTGATAAAACCCTTGACGCTTGACGAAACCTTAACGATTGACGAAACCCTTGACGATTGACGAAACCTTTGACGATTGACGAAACTCTCTGACTATTGATGAAACTAACGCCCTAGCTCTCTCACAAAAAAATTGTTCACCACCTTAATTTTAACTGATCGAATTTTAAAATCAAGTGTGACGTAAAAATTTTTTACAAAAAACAGATAGCTCTAAATTTTAATTAGGAAACTATCTATTGCGAAATTTTAATAGGCACAATGGCCACTATATTTTTCTAACCTAACCCTAATTATAACGCGATTTTTTTAGCCTTAATTTTACATGTATTTTACTCAGAAACCAAACCACATTTGTTTTGATTATCACGTTACACCTGATCCTAAATTTTGATTGGTCAAAATTACAGAATGACAGAGTGATCAATTTTTTTTTTTTAACCCTATTCACTATACTAGGGGTGTGTGATGGCGCTTATTTATTAGATCAAATTTTAAGGTTGATGTTACATTACCTTTACACGTGGTTTTCTAACTATACTATATTATCCTCCAATCGTCTGTTTTTAACCAGCTGACTCCAGCAGGCCTACCTAGGGCTATAAATCAATTCTAAAAATTAGAATTGATGATTGAATCCCTAAAATCATTTTAGAATCGATGATCGAATCTTTTGATTTATCATACTTAGCTTTAAACTGATTTGTACTATTAAATGCTATATGTTATTTATAAATAATATAAATTTAATTTTTTATTTAATGTATAAAAAAGTAATAAATAGAATAATTATATAAAATAAAATATAAATTAAAAAATTGTGGAGAAAAAAGTGAATGCTTATAAAAAATAGAGTACACTCGATCATTAAAATCTTTATGCTTATTATTTGTATTCAGCTATTTTATAATTATTAATTTTATACTTACGGACTATTACAATGTTTTAATAAATATTCTTTGCTTTTAGATATATAAGAAAATATATTCTGTGTTTGTTATTAAAAACAATAAGACACATAAGCCTACTATCATATGTACTAAGCTATTCTATAATATTAATTTAATACTGTTACTAATTTTTAATATTCTCAGTTTTTTGATAAGCACATAGAAAATATAAACAGTTGTGTTTGTTACTATTTAACTTATTATTTTTCAAAGCCTCTATAGCTATCTGAATCATATCGTTGTAACTTATTAAAAATTATAAGGTGTATTATGTTTTTAAACTTTAAGTCTATTGTTTTCAATTATAAACATAGCTTTATATTTTTTACACATACACTTAAAACGAAGAGAATAATTATCAAAAATTTATGCATTTAAATATTTAGATTATATATTAAGAATCGATTCTAAATCTTAGAATCGATTTCAGAATATTTAATTGTTTGTAAAAATGATTAAAATGATTATACAGAATGAGAATCGATTCTAATTCAATTAAAGATTAAAACGATTATTATAGAATCGATTTACAGTTCTAGGCCTACTATGCCGGTGCACTGTACCTTCTCAGATTGTAGGTAGCTTTAAGGAACTACTATTCCGCCTGGTTGCTTTATAGGTTTGGCCGTTTTTCGTCTACTCCGGGAACACTTTTCATTTTTGGTATAGTATCATCAGATGCCCCGTACGTATTTTTCTAATTGGGAAGGCTCAATTTTATCAACTTTTGTTGTCAGATTTATCCTTTTCTGGTGTCGTCAGACCATGTAGCTGTGTCATACAACCTTACTTATATTGTCGTAAATGGAAATTCCTCTCACAGATCCTTCTATTTGTGGCACTATCACAGTTTTCGTCTCCTGTTGGACTTGAACTGGGACCTTGCAAATGCGACCCCAGGTGCCAACCACTGCACTATCAACTCAGGGTCTGAGTGATCAATTTTTTGTGAGAGCACTATCTAAGATGATAAAGCTCTTGATGAAACCCTTGTCAATTGAAGAAGCTTTTATATTGAATCTAAAGTTGGGCAACGAAATGAAACCTATCTGAAACTAGTTTCAGTTTCTGTATAATCCAAAACTAGTTTCAGATTTTTAAAAAAATACGAAACCTCCTGAAACCCAAAACTCCAAAACTATAATCTGAAACACTCCAAAACTACATTTAAAATTTTGAAATTTTATAATATATAATATATAATAAAATATTACTAGAAATAACCAGTAGTAATAATTATACCCCTAGATATTTTTAGGATTAGATAAGGACTCCAAAATATATATAGATAGGTCAGGTATTAGTTTGCTTATTTTTGGTGTTTTTTATACAAATCTTTTCTATTTATAGTAATTTTTGAAGTATTTCTGCAGATTATTCTATTTTTGGTAATTTTATAATTAATCTGACCTATTTATGCATATTTCAGAGTCCTGTTAAATGAAGTTATAGAGATCACATTTTAGTTTTTATAAGGTTATTGAAGGACCCTGAAGAACTCTAATATAACTCAAAGGTTACTAAAAAAGGGGTCATCTAAAGCCAGATGTGTTCACGTGATAAAAAGCCAATCAAATCATAAAATTTGATCTTTACAAATCAGTTTGACAAGACAAAAACAAAGAAAAAATGAAAAATGGCAAAAATTCAAGAAACAAATGTCTTAACCCATCGGAAAATTTTATAGATAGATACTAATCAATATATAACAATTAATCGTTTTATATTGATTAAAAAATAATGTTATATATCAATAAACTAGATAAAACTCGATATATATCATAATTAAATACAAATCGTTATACATCAGCTAATCAATTATTATCATGTACATTTAAATCGATAAATAACGATTATAAGTTATTAATCATTATATAGCAGATAGCAGATAGTAGACTGTCTACTATCTGCTATCTGCTATATAACGATTAATAACTTATAATCATTATTTATTGATTTAAATGTACACGATAATAATCGATTAGCTGATGTATAACGATTATATTTAATTACGAGATATATCGATTATAGATATATATCGCGTTTTATCTAGTTTATTGATATATAACATTATTTTTTAATCGATATAAAATGATTGTTATATATCGATTAGTATCTATCTAAAAAATTTCCTGATGACTTTTGCCTGATTCTTAATACTACTAACATGCACAATTGTTAAGATTCTTAACAATCATAATTTTCATTCACTGATATGCACAATCGTTAAGATTCTTAATGATCATAATTTTAATGCACAATCAATTAATCAATTAATCAATTAGTTGATTAGTTAAACATAATCAACTATTAATTGATTTTAACTAACTAATTGATTATAATTTTAATGCACAATCAATTAATCAATTAATCGATTAGTTGATTAG
This sequence comes from Gigaspora rosea, assembly GCA_003550325.1. Taxonomy (NCBI): domain Eukaryota; kingdom Fungi; phylum Glomeromycota; class Glomeromycetes; order Diversisporales; family Gigasporaceae; genus Gigaspora; species Gigaspora rosea. The sequence continues at coordinate 144,838 of QKWP01001222.1, read as the reverse complement.
TTAAACATAATCAACTATTAATTGATTTTAATGAACTAATCGATTATGAATTTTTGCCTGATTCGTAATACTACTAACATGCACAATCGCAAAGATTCTTAACAATCATAATTTTCATGCACTGGTATGCACAATCATTAAGATTCTTAACGATCATAATTTTAATATACAATTGATTAATAGATTAATCAATTAATCGATCGATTAATCGATTAGTTGATTAGTTAAACATAATCAACTATTAATTGATTTTAACTAACTAATCGATTATGAATTTTTGCCTGATTCATAACACTACTAACATGCACAATCGTTAAGATTCTTAACGATCATAATTTTCATGCACTGACATGCACAATCGTTAAGATTCTTAATGATCATAATTTTAATGCACAATCGATTAATCAATTAATCAATTAATCGATTAGTTGATTAGTTAAACATAATCAACTATTAATTGATTTTAACTAACTAATTGATTATGAATTTTTGTCTGATTCATAACACTACTAACATGCACAATCGTTAAGATTCTTAACGATCATAATTTTCATGCACTAACATGCACAATCGTTAAGATTCTTAATGATCATAATTTTCATGCACTGACATGCACAATCATTCAGATTCTTAACGATCATAATTTTAATGCACAATCGATTAATCGATTAATCAATTAATCGATTAATCGATTAGTTGATTAGTTAAACATAATCAACTATTAATCGATTTTAACTAACTAATCAATTATGAATTTTTGCCTGATTAATAACACTACTAACATGCACAATCGTTAAAATTCTTAATGATCATAGTTTTCATGCACTGATATGCAAAATCGTTAAAATTCTTAACGATAATAATTTTAATGCACTGATATGCACAATCGTTAAGATTCTTAACGATCATAATTTAGTGCATGAAAATTATGATCATTAAGAATCTTAACTAGGGTTCTGCAAGTAAACGTGCCGGGTACAAATGGCACTATGCCAGGCACTGTTGGCACTATGCCGGGCAAAATAATAGTGCCCTAAGTGCCTGCCATCTTTTTTTTCATTGTGCCCTAATAGTGCCAGTGCGTGTATTATAAGAATACATTTGATAGATAGGTTAATTTAGATTGATCTGAGCATTCCCAACACTTAACACTTTATAATTTATTTTAAATCAAATTCTATTTTTCTCCTTTACTAGGTCTACTATCTTTATTTAATTATCAACAACACCATAACTTGTATTTGTATATATATATTAAGCTATCTAACAAAAATTCAAAACTTAATTTTTAACGGTACTGTGATTGGTCACGGTACTGTGACGGTCACAATACATTGATCGGTCACGATTAGTAATGTGCCATTTATATAATGTCCAAATTTTTTTAGTGTACAGTACTACTGTATGCTAAAAAATTTGGACATCATATAAATAGCACATCACTAATCGTGACCGATAGTATTCTGATCCGAGTAGGCCTCACACGGGTCACCGCTGAAATTATAGCTACTAGTGGTCATACCCTAGGGTACAATAACTGGTTAACTTTTAGGCTATCCGGATACCCGAATTATAAAATTGATAAATTATTGAGGTATTTGGTTAACTTAAGATATGATATAGAATAATATAGGGTAAAATACAATTATAATAAATATTTTAATTTGTGTATTATTTATATACTAGCATCACCCGGGTTATCCATACAGGTTCGGTGGCTTGGCAGTTTTCATGCTACTGTACTATGTATTACAGTATTATCGTATTTACAAATAAGTATATTTTTTTTTATTAGTATTTTTAGTACGTACCGTACTATGCTTGACTAATATAATACTTTTTATTTTTCAGGTTTTTTTTCTTGTTAGATTTCTTTTCGGCTTTTTTTCAGGAGTTCCAGGTAACGGCCAAAGCACTTTCAACATATATTCCAATTTTCACTAAGCACCAAGGGTGGGTAATAATTCTTACACTACGAATGTATCTTGGTGAATTGTAGTTCTAACATTCTGAGTGCATTGAGATTTTCTTGGGTAAGTGATTTTTACATTCTGCCTGTTGGGATTTTTGTAAATGGTAGGTAGTGGTTCTTATATTCTCCTTGTCGCTAGATTTTGTTTGTAGTGGTGGCTCTTGTCATTGGAATTTTCGTAGGTGTGTTAGGATTTTTGTAATCATTTAATTGTTCAAATAAATTAACAGGGTGAGTATGAAGTTAATTCGATTTGCTTTAACAATTGTGTTTCAAGATATTAATTAACCATAATATTCAATTGTTCAAGGTGAGTACGAAGTTTAATTCAATTTGCTTTAATGATTGTGTTTCAAGAGAACGTGTAATTAACCGTAATCATTTAATTATTCAAATAAATTACCAGGGTGAGTATTAAGTTTAATTCGATCCGCTTTAACGATTGTATTTCAAGACAATGATTAATCATAATCATTCAATCGTTCAATAAATTACCAAGGTAAGTATGAAGTTTAATTCTATTCACTTTAACAATTGTTTTCAAAAGAACATGTGATTAACCGTAATCACTTAACCGTTCAAATAAATTACCAGGGTGAGTATGGAGTTTAATTTGATTCGCTTTAACGATTGTGTTTCAAGACATTGATCAACCATAATCATTCAATCGTTCAATAAATTACCAAGGTGAGTACAAAGTTTAATTCGATTCGCTTAATGATTGTGTTTCAAGAGAACATGTGATTAACCGTAATTATTTAATCTAAACAATTACAACTGTTAAATTATTAACTTATAACTACAAAGTTCATGTGTTGATGAAATATATGAATTAGTATATTTTTATCTTTACAGAATTAAGATGAATATAAAAGCGTTCACTCAGTTCGAAAAATCTGCTACTGTAGGGCATACTGAAAGAATCAATTGTTGTTACAAATATGGAATAGAGGTTGAAAAAGAATGAAAACAAGGCATTCACATATTATCAAAAATCGGCAGACACGTATAGTCCTAACAGAATATATCAAGTTGGTTAAATATTAATAAAAAAAGATTTTTATTTAAAAATTAATCTTATTATTAATCATGCAAATTCACACGAACTGAAAAATTTTTGGTGGCGTTTGTAATTATTTTTAACTTTTTAATTGTTTCCATTTTTTTATTTAATAATTTATTTTTATTATAATTTATTTTTTTTATTTTATTATTTTTTTGCTTTTTTTCTTTTTTTTTTCAGGGTTTTTTTTTTTATTTTAAATTCTTTTTGTTTTATTTTTTACTTGTTTGTTTTTTATTTATTTTTTTTTTATCACTTTTTTTAATTTTTTAATTATTTTTTATTTTTTTTAATTCGATTTTTTTTTAATTTTAATTTTTAATTTTTTTTTATTTTTTTTAATTTAATAGTTTTTTTTATCTTTTTTTTTGTTTTTTACCATTTTATTGGTTTTTTTTATTTTTATCAATTTTTTTCATTTTTTTCTTATTGTTTTTTTTTATCTTTTTGTTTTTTTTTNTCATTTTATTTAATTGTTTTTTTTATTTTAATTTATTTAATTTTAATAATTTATTTTTTCGTTTTATTTTTTTTTATTTTTTCGCTTTTATTTTTTTTTCAGTTTTACTTTTTTTTCTATTATTATTTTAATTTTATTTTTAACAATTTTTTTGTTTTTTTTGATTTTTTTATTACTATTTTTAATTCTTTTTTTTTGTATTAATTTTAATTTTTTTATATTTTATTAATTTATATTTAATTTTTTTAATTCTCTGATGGCAGCTTTTGCCATCAGAATTTTATTTATTTTATTTATTTTAAATAATATTTTTTTTATTAATAATTATTAATTTTATTTTTCGCAGATCTAGATTAGATCACGTGAAATTTTTTTTATTTATATATTTATTTTTTTCATCTTTTTTTTTATTTACCAGGATAACTTTTATTTATTCTTTTTTTACTACACTTCACTTTTTATTTAATTTTTATTATTATGCATTTTATTTAAATTATTTATTTTGTTATTTATTTATTTTTTTTAAATTTTTTTCTGTTACACTTTTCAGATAACTTCGTCGTTAGCGTTGTTAGCATCGTCCATTTTGGAGCAACCTTTCTTCGTTGTTGGTGCCGTCCATTTTGGAGAACAGGTTTCAGATTTCGTCTTTGAGTCGTTAGTCAGTGCTTCGTCATTGGTGTCAACCATTGTAGTTGGTGTCGTCGTTGGTGTCATCATTGGTGTTGCTAGCTAGTGTCATTGGTGTTCTTGTAGAATGGCTTTATGTGCTTCTCTCGGTATTCTTGTAAATGGTATTGTATAATTTTTTGGCATTCTTGTAGGTAGTCTATTTGTTTTTCTGTATTTTTGTAAAAAGTCTTGCTTGTTTCTTAAGCATTTGTACAGGTGGCTTTGCTTGTTTTTTTTGCATTCGTATGAGATAGATTTTTTTGTTTCTCTAGCATTCGCGCTTGTTTTTTTGACATTTGCTTGGTTTCCTTTTTGTTTTTGTTTTGTTTGCTTTTTGCCTTTGCTTCATTTGTTTGTACCTTTTGCTTCGTTTGTTTTTCATTTTTTGCTTTATTTGCTTTGCGCTTTTTGCTTTTGTGATTTGCTTGCTTTTTTTGCTTTGTTTACTTTTTGCTTTTCATTTTATTTTTTTTTGTTTTGCTTATTTTGTATTTAACTAACTTCTTTTTTTTCTTTTAGATTAATAATTTAGTTGTCTTTCAAGTTGTTTTGTGGAATCACCGTAGTTGGAGCTATTGTTTAGTATATCATTGGTGTCATAATTAGTATATCACTGGTGTCGTAGTTGGAGCCGTTGTTAGTGTCATAATTATATAAATTCTGGGATACCTGAAAATTTTCTTGTTTCCTGAATCCTTTCGTTTTTGTCCGCTAATTACCTAACTCTCTGAAAACTATATCATTATTTTTGAGAGACTGAGATGCAGTTAGGTAATTTACCAGACGAAATAAAAAATTCTGTGAAATGAGAAAATTTTTAGGTGTCCCAAAATTTATGATAATACTATAGTTGTAAATTCGGATACAATCCGGATTATAAACCAGATAACTAACACATATCAGATATAAATTCAGATTAGAGAAAATGAAATAGGATATATATCCAGATATCCAGTTTAGTATCCGAATCCAAGCACTAATTACATGTATTGCTATTGTAAGTATCAATGCAATTTGAAATTAAAAATTTGTTTTTCTGAACTGGGATAATTGCACATATTGCTTCATTAATTTGATAAGCAGTTTTGCGATAACCAACTATATGAGCAGTATTTAGATTTGTATTTACTTGGGAAGTTGTTGCAGTTTTAATTTCTTTTTGTAATAGTATTTGCCATACATGATCATCAATTAGGCCAAATCTTATTTTTTGTAATAAGTTGTAAAATTTATATATTTTTTTAAAAAATTATCTTATTTTATTTAAATTATTTTATTATATTTTAAATTTTTATTTTATTTTATATTTGCTATATAATCACGAAATAATGTTTAGAGCCTGAATAAACTTAATTTAAACTGAAATTCAAAATCACACCTGATTGAGTTTTTATATGTTAATATAGTATTTTTATTGTTTTTAATTTTTACTTTTTTATGTTTATTTTACTGAATGACATTAAAGGAAAAACGGGAAAAGTAGTGTTAACTGAAAAATTAACTCAAATGGTCTAATAGTCAGAATTAAGCTTAATCCAATCAAAATTTGAAATTACATTTTTGAAAGTTATTTTACATTTCTATGAGTTAGCCATTAAAGTTAATTTTTTGGTCAACATCACTTTTCAGGACTCTCAGTGGGAGTAAAATAAAACGAACATATAAATTAACATATAAAAATAAACAAAGATAGGCTAATTTATTGGTTTATATAAATCAGGCAATTGCTAAGAGTCATCTAGCACTTTGAACGGTTGTTCCTTTTTTAGGAAGATTTTGGCATGGTGATTATAACTGAAAAATTAACTTCAATACAAAACATACTATTACAAACCTACTCTGCACATAATACATCTAAGGTTAAATTTATATCAGAACTACTTTAATTTTTATTATAATATGTGGTTAGGGTTGAGTTAGTTCGCATTATAGTTAATGTTACAAACACTATCTTACTGGCAATATGCAGTATGTGATTCACTAATGTATGTTATTAATGTTATCCATATCCCATTTAATCAAATATCAAAGATACTGGGTGTGCATAATGAGTAAAAGTTGATGTTTTAAGAGAATTATTGGTTGTTTTTTGTATTCATGTTTCTTATTTTTATAAAATTGCATTGATTATATATTAGAAATTTATAAAAATATCTTTTTACTGCGTTTCACTGTAAAATTTTTGCCAAAATTTACCCTTTTTATATATATATAAATTTAATAAATAATCAAAATTAAAAATCAAAAGTTTTTATTTGTTCGCATGCAAACACATGCGCATTAGCATATTAATGCATCAAATGATAGGCTCTGAGTATATAATACTACGCATTAGTATTTTATATCTAAGTTTATCCATGTCAAATCAGTGCAATCGAATCGAAGTTTTTTTATTCTCATTATAATGATAAAATGTTATTTACTAAATTTATCAACATCTATTATATAATTGCTTACATTCACAGGCACATACCTTTAAGGGTAGACCATAAACACTAATTAAAAATCACATAGTTGTTGTAGCTAATTTGTGTATAGTTACACAATAATCATCTGATCAAAACATTCAAAACATTGTTATATTCTAGATTAGTATCAACAATCCCATGATTTTAAAATTCATTTTTATTGGCTAAAAATGATTAATATTTTATATACAAGTTCAATATTGTTCTATATTGTTCTAGCGTGTGTTCTAGAATATTTATTAATTTCTAGAACTATAAAGTTTCACCTGCAAATTATATAGTTTTACCCGCAAACTTTGTAGCTTCAAAATTTAGAATTGTTTCTTTAAAAACTTACTTCTAATTTTTGCAATAAAATTTATGGGTTTTAATGTTTGTATTTATCTGGTTTTGATTGAATTTTGATAAAATAAAAAAACATTTGCCTTTATTGCTTTTTTGTACTCTGTTAATTTTATATAGCCAAAAGGATCTACCATTTGCATATATATTATTTAATTATAGTAATATTGTCTACCCTTAAAAGGTTAAATTCATACTCTTACCAATAAATAATTAAATTCTTACTGTTAACTTATAAACATTCTTATAGTCTGTAATTTAAAAATAGCAATGACTTATTAAAAAAGCATACACCATTTTGTCATTATATGAAAAAATGATTAGCAAAAATGTATATAACATTTGTAATATATGATAATTTATTGTAATTGTTGTGATTAAAAATTAATATAAAAAACATTCAGATAGTATGTTTAATAAGTATAGCTTTAAAATAAATTAATACATACAAAATAGAAATAAATATAATAATAATAATATGACAGGCTGAAATCTGAGTTGCAAAATAGTAAAATCATCACATGAGGATGAAATCTACTTTTATATAATAAAAAATCTATTAAACCATGGATTTTACACTAACCTGATCTATAAAGCGGATTTCACTATTTCGCAACTTTGGTTTTACTCTGTTCTATAATAATAATTAGATTTGATGCAAGTACGGAAATATCTCAGTTAAAAGTTATATTAGTGGCGTGGTCATAAAGCTCTCAGAATAGTAAAAATTAAAGCTCATATGCTAAGATTCACAATGGGAATCCAAATACCGGTAAGCATGATTTAAATAGCTTTCTGCATATAGTAACTATTAACTCCTGGACAGGATTAAGACAAAAGGTTCTAATTACAGGTAAATAGATGTAGCCATGGTACCTAGTAAGAGCAGTCAATTTTGTGAAAGAAAGAAGTAAAAATCCAATTTTTACTTACCCAGAACCTTACATTTCTTTATTATTATTGTTAATAAATCTTTATTATTAATTAAATAATCAATTAATCAGAGAAACTCTTCCTATTGATCACTTGTCCAAAATTTTAAGCAAATGAAAAACAAAACTTTATTAGTAAAAGATGAAGTAGCTATAATACTGGTTTTTATAGAGGTCAACCTTCTCTTCTAACTCTCTAGGGGATATTTGGCAAGCAAGCCATAAGTGTCAGTTGTGCAAGATAACTGGCAGTGGGTGCCCTTGGTACAAGAAATTCTAGCAGTAAACTAAAAATGAGTTTTTCAACACATTCTCTAAAGGTTTTGGTTACAAGAACATATTTGACTGTACACCTACTATTATATTCTCGCTTGAAGTCTTTTTTTTCTGGAATTTTGGATGAAAAGTGGAAAATTCGGTGTACCCCTCCAAAAGATTAGCATTGTTGTTCCTATCCTAATCAGGAAGAAGGCATGCAGATAAATCAACAGAACGGACGCGTAATGAGACATGGTGCAATAGAGTAGGCAGATCTGCAGAAAATAAATTCTAGATTGTTTCTTTAGCTTTCTTTTATATACATACAGTCAGACCTCTCTAAATGCATATCGTTGGGACCAGCTCTGAGGTATGCATTTAAGGAGGTATGCATTTAGAGAAAATTTTATTTTTATAAATCAAAATGGCGAAATGTGGCGTGCTTCCATCTAAAAGTTTTTTTCTTACTAAGTTAATGATACATGTCCACTAATTGAAAGTTGTAAAGCTTGTCGAGACGCATCTAACGGTGGTTAGATCATCCAAATCGGCCCAGTGGATGGTGAGTTATCATCGAAAAACGATTGGCCAACTATATAAAAATCCGTGACAGAAATTACATATGAAAATCACTATAGGCGAAATGTGGCATGCTTCCATCTAAAACATTTTTTCTTACTAAGTTAACGATACATGCCCACTAATTAAAAGTTGTAGAGCTCGTCGAGATGCATCTAAGGTGGTCAGATCATCCAAATCGGCCCAGTGGATGGCGAAATATCGTCGAAAAACGATTGGCCGACTATATAAAATCTCTGTAAAAATGTTTGTTTACAGAGATTTTATATTGTTGGTCAATCGTTTTTTCGACGATATCTCGCCATCCACTGGGCCGTTTGGATGATCTAACCACCGTTAGATGCATCTCGACGAGCTCTACAACTTTCAATTGGTGGACTTGTATCGTTAACTTATTAAGAAAAAAAGTTTTAGAAGGAAGCACGCCACATTTCGCCTATAGTGATTTTCATATGTAATTTCCGTCCCGGATTTTTATATAGTCGGCCAATCATTTTTCGACGATAACTCGCCATCCACTGGGCCGATTTGAATGATCTAACTACCGTTATATGCGTCTCGATGAGCTCTACAACTTTCAATTAGTTGACATATATCATTAACTTAGTAAGAAAAAAACTTTTAGATGGAAGCACGCCACATTTCGCCATTCTCCAGTTGATAGGTGGAATTATCAATTAAGCAAGTCATATGATATACAAAATCATAACATGTAGTCCTGATTTGATTGGCCTGTGTTCACGTGATATGCATTTATAGAGGGGATTTATATAGATGGTCCAAGAAAATAGTATGCATATGCAGAATAAAGAATATGCACTTATTTATTAAGCCCGTCAATGGGCCAGACAATTAATATGCATTTAAAGAGGTTATGCATTTAGGGGGATGCATTTAGAGAGGTCTGACTGTATAATACTTTGGCAAGGTGTTTCCTTGTACAGTATTATATAATTTTTATCACTTATTATCACCAATGTATAAAATAGCATGATAAAAATCCGGATCTACCGTTTTTTATATTGCATATACCGGTATTTTAAAATTGGGCCGGTGCAACAAACGGTGCATAATCCGGAATTTTTTGAAGTAAACGGTGCGTGCATCTATGTGCCCCAATGATCTGATGATCATTTTCTATTAATGCAGGTTTTTTTTTTTTGAACCGGTATTTTTTTATATAACAGGTGCATGTACCGGTAAATTAAAATTTCTATTTTAAACACTGATTATCACCTTCATAGTCTATTTTTTCTTTGCTTTTTCTTTGGATTTCTTTTTGTTTTATTTTTTCTTGGATGTATAATTTTGGTTTTTGGTTAATTTTGTCGGGTATTTGTTATGTCCCTCTATTTTAATCTTCTCCTTGTTTTTATTCTTCTTTATAAGAAGCTCAGAGAAGGAGTTTTTGAAGGAGTAGGTTATGAAGCATAGTTGGTTTGTAACTATAGCTAGCAATTTTTTTTTGGCTTATACATAAGTCGATTCAGCTGGTGGCATCTGGGTGCAAATTTTATTTTGTAGCCGGATGAGGTCGGAGTCTGTTGATTGTAAATGTATTAAAAGTAATTTTTAGTAGTAATAAATCTATATGATTTCAGCAAGACTGCTAAAGTTCTAAAAAAAAAATAATCAATTAATAATTAACTAACTACAACTATTATTATAATTCCCAAAACACCTGATAAAAATTAGCTGAATGATTTTTCTGCTAATCTGATTAAGTTAGTGATTTCGGCATAAACATATGTATGTACGTATGTAATTTAGGATTAGATGAATAATATAAATTTTATATCAATACAAATATCTCAAATCAAATACAGAAACGTGATATTTTTAAAATATTTTCGCTGGCAAATAATTGAAAAAAATTTATTTAGTAAGCTTATCATTTCGAAATTGTAAAAGTTATATACATATGTATGTATATACGTAATACACGCATACATACAATTCTGTAATCTAATCGAATCTATTATGCTGAAATTTCAAACTTAACCGAATCGGCCGAAAAATCATTAGATTGATTTTTATCAGGTGTTCCGGGGAATTATAAATAAAATATGGTTTATAGTTATTGTATTGGTTGTAGTGAATAACCCAGTACACACGAGTTCATATTCCGTGCTGAAGGCATGGGATTTAAATATGAACCCGTGTGTGTAACGGTTTATTCAACACCCATATAATAACTATTTTGTTGCATGGTGTCTGACGTAACAATCCCGTACCAATAAGTACTTGTTATTAGTTAGGTTGTGGATGATAACTGATTTATCGCTAGGTTACTATATAAATCACATGGCTTTGCCACATGATCTATATTGTTCCCTATGAATAATCAGTTTTCATTACAACTTAACTGATAACATTTTTATCCGTAAGGTCCGACGTAAGCACTGTCGTTTTTCGTATATATTATTCGGTCTTTCTAACCATTAGACTCACTTTTACTCTTTTTTTACATTCGCTTACTTTTCCACTTTTGCTCATCATTTTTTTCATTTAACTTTTTTTTAGTTTTTTCCTTCGCTAAATCTTTTTTTCCTTAACTTTCACTAATATGAATTTTATGAGTTACGCAAAAAGAAATAAAATCAGAAAATTGAGTTATCACATGATTAGAAAGTGATCGAATAATATATACAAAAAGCGTCCATTGCGCACATAGGACCTGTCGGATATGTAAATGAAAAAAGCACGGGTTGTCACATAAGACCCGTGCAATAAATTTGGTATACCAAACCGGATCATACCAGAATTAAGAAACTGAATATTTTTAAACAAAATTACGTTGTCGGTACCCTTAAATTTCATTACCGGTTTAATTAATAATCCGTGTGAATTTTTTTATTATAAAAAAAAAAGATTGGTTATTATTGGTTACACAAAACATAGGTAGGTATCTTAACGAACTCTTTCGCATGCTCTTTGCTTGGTCCTCGCTTGGTCTTTGCCGATCAGTGATTATCAATTCATCAGACCGGAAAAAATCCGAAGAAGCAAAACAAAAAATAAAAAAAATAAGTCAAATCGAACATAGATATTAATAGGAACAGTCAACAAAAACGAAAAAACGATGCATTAATTCAATCATTTCGATAATTTACCCGCACCATTACTGACTTTAGCATTTTCGCTACATTCACAATTTGCAAGAGCTCATATCATATCTTTCAATTTCATTCACATAAAAATGGTGGGAGGAAAAATTTCCTTTTCGGATTTTGCGAGGAAATTTTTGCTGTCGGTCCCTGCAAAATAGCAGCACAGATCATTAAACTCGGTTAATGATTTTCCTTGTATAGCAAAAAAATAAACACATCACTTAAAAGCAATGGTATCGATAGCTTATCGAATAATTATGGTTTTGTTGCACTAAAATACAAATATGCATGCATGCATACGTGAAAATCTTTTAAAATTACAATTTTGATACAACAATTTAGGAAACTAATGAGTTAATCAAAAACGTAACTATTGACGTAGCTTTTGTATCACTTTGATCAAATATTAAATGTCCTCCGTTACGCTCCTCCAGACAATTAAGGTTTTTATTTCATTTAGAGATTGAATTTTTTATCTTTTTTTAAAAAAATGGACACTGAACAATTTCGTGATCTTGGTTACGATTATCAACATGATATTGGTGTTGAGAAAGACGAAAAGAAGGCTTTTGAATATTATATGAAAGCAACTGATGTTGGTCTTTGTTATAAATATGGAATAGGAGTAGAAATAAATTATCAGAAATCATTTGAATATTGTAAGAAATCTGCTGATTTGGGTAATTCTCTTGGAATGTGTAGTGTTGGTATGCGTTATTATCTTGGACAGGGGGTTGATCAAGATTATAACAAAGCATTTGAATACTATGAAAAATCTGCTAATATGGGTGTAGATACAGCAATGTTTAATGTTGCTGACTGTTATCGAAATGGTATCGGTACAAAGAGATATATTCAGAGTGCAAATTATTGGTTCAGAAAATGTAAAAGTCTTTTGAAAACTAATAAATCACCAGATCATATCAATCCTGAACTTAAGAGAATATTAGACGATGAGAGATTTAAATTATCTTGGATTGATTATAATGAGTTCAGAGATATCGAAGAAGAAGGGAAAGGAGGATTCGCAACTGTATATAGTTCAAATTGGTTCGACAAAATTTATAGTTCGTGGTTAGATGTTGCTCTTAAAGTGATTCATAATTCAAATGATAATGAGCAGGAATTTATCCAGGAATTGAAAAATCACTGTGAAATTGGTTATGAGAATCCTTCGTTCTTGGTTTGTATTGGAGTGTCAAGAAATAATTATGGTGATTATATTATTGTTATGGGGATTGCACCAAAAGGTTCATTACGACAAAACCTTGTAGAAGTATCACATTTAGAATGGAAGGATAAATTGAATATCTTGAACGGTATAGTTATTGATCTTGTGTCGATTCATTTGCAAGAACTCTGTTCACAGAGATTTACACAGCGGGAATATTTTGCAAGGAGATGCTTTGCAAAATGCATATATCACAGATCTTGGTCTTTCTAAAAATGAAAAGGAAGGAAAAATTTGTGGTATTCTTCCATATATAGCACCTGAGGTTTTAGTTGGTCAACCATATACTAAAGCATCAGATATTTACAGTCTTGGAGTTATCATGACAGAGATTTCAACCGGACAAAGAGCATTTGACGGAATTCCGTTTGATGATTATCTTGTAACAAGAATTATCGATGGATCAAGACCTATCTGTTTAGGACCTGATTGCTATAATAAATTAGCTACGAAATGTATGGATAAAGAATTTGATAAACGACCTACTGCAACTGAAATTAATGAAATAATCACACGATGGTTAGATGAAATAGATCAGGAATATGATAATGAAATCAAAAAAAAATTTTGGAAGCTAATAGGATTAAACCAGAACCGATTAAACAATTACATTCGCTTGATGTATATACTAGTAAGATATATGAAACGAATAAATATTCCGAATATATTAGCAGATCGATTAGTATTGTAGAAATCTCGAGCAATTTCTCAAATTTAGAATTAAATTAAATTAACGTCATCAATCACATTTAAATTGTGTAAGAAATAATTTTATAAATATAGTTAATCAACTCGTACAAATAAGAAACTAAAATGCTATTTTGGTTTATACGGATGTAAATACTATTATTAAGGCGCCTCAATCTATGAGTCAAAGAGTATCGGAAAATAAAGTTTATTTAGCGCAAAATATTTTAAATTGATTAAGCGTATTATCTTTAATATGATTATGCGTAACTTAATAAAGCTTATTACATAATAAAATCATTTTTATTAGTGAAAATATTAAATGTAATTTTCATTTTAGTCATCAAACTTTTTACAACAAACCTACTTTTTATATATCTTTGCAATCAAAGATATCGTAACTATTTTACTTTTCGCATTAATAAACTTTTATGAAAATAAATAAACAAGAAACACGAATTACAATAACGAATATATTTGTAATTTTGATGACAAATTTGATAAATAATAAAAAAATCAATAACAGATAAGGATCGGTTTCATTGATTATTTGGATTGACCATAATAAATGAGCACTAGTACGATCACTCATTAATCACATCGAAAATGATGCTTGAGAAGATCATAAATCTCATATTGTATTGGTAAATATAATTTACTTGAGCATTATTATAATCACTTGTTAATCGAATTGAGATTGACACTTGAGAACAATCTTAAGCCAGGAAATTGAAATGTATCTGTAAGTTCATACGCATGTATGAGTGCAATTTCCAATAATCTTATTGCCACTGTTGTTTAATGATTTGTTCATTGGCAATTATCCCTTTTTTTTTAAAATCATTTATCTCATTGTCAATTAATAATACAACTGATAATAAAAGGATATAACAATGAAAAAAAGGATAAAATTGATCACTGCAATGTGCATGTTTTATAATTTTATCATTATCTAATGCGTATTACTGTATATTTTTATTTTCAATTAAATTTAAATCAAATATTATAAAGCATTAACGTAAATATAAAGTATATTTAAATACTTATATTACATTATTAAAGAAAATTCTTTATACTAACACACTAAATTTGAATATCTTATTTAAGTGCTTAGATTAATTTCCATTTTTTATACTTATAGTAATTTAAATAATTTATATATAAATATTTGGCAATTACTATTTGTACACTAGTGTATAAACACGGGTACATGTGATAACTTAAAATTTTGCTTATGAAACCACTCTTCGGGCTCTAACAAAAAAAATTCCTTGCAAAATTTTATATAACCTATAACCCTTCCAATCCCAAAGCTGACCCTAACCCTTACCTTAAATCGGGTTTAATTTTGGTCTATAATTTATATTTTACGCGGATTTGCAAATCAATTAATTAGTACCCGTGTACATACACGTAGTGTACAAATAGTTTTTTCCTAAATATTTATACTTCAGTAATTGCTACTTCTATACTTGCAAATTAAATTTAATATTTGTTTTAAATAATCTTTAGAATTATGGATAAAATTAATGCATATAAAATAAATTAATAGTTATCAGTTATGGATTAAATAACTATTTATTTTTGATAAAAATGTGAACGCAAATAAAATGAAACTAAATACACGTAGTAATATACAAGTAGTAATATACACGTAGTAATATACACGTGTAATATACACGTACTAATGTACACGTAATAATATACACGTAGTACACGTAGTAATATAACACTAAAAATTTAATTCAAATATTAGATAAAATATAATATCTTTTTTCATGTTTAACTACTGTAATATTTTACATATTTATAATTGTCGATTTAAATTTTTTTAAAAAAAATTTAATTTAAATATTAGATAAATAAAGTTAAATATTAAATTATTCATTGCTTTACGAATATTTTTCTAGAAGTCGTCAATTAAATATTAAACAAAAAAATTCTAATTTAAAATTTTAAAATATTCGTTGTTTTGCTAATATTTATTTAGAAGTTAAAATACAAAATTTTGAATAGGATAGGAGAATATAGCAAGCATAACAATTTTGTTATAGGAAACATTTATATATCTATATGCTTTTAAATAAAATTACTATTGATTTCGATTTATTAAGGATCATTATTTCTAAACAATACCTCGTTTCTATAACATTTCATAAAATATTTTCATCTTTTCTTGGTAAAAGTAGTAAAGGTGACGGTAATGTCATTAGTTCAAACTTATTATTTGCTAAAAATAAAATAATCATAAACATTAAAAATCAACATTAAAAATCTAAAAATATTACCTTTTCTTTCATATACAACATCCCATCCTTCAAGAATGTTTCGATTTTTTTTTCTTCTTTTCTTCATCATTAATTTACAAAATTCCTTTTAATAATCTTTTTCACACTTTATCAACTTAATAACTCCTTTCCACAACCACTTCTGGATTACCATTATGTCCATCGATTAATCGTGTAGTCAATTGCCAGAACTTAAAATCTGTTCTATATCCACATGCTATTAATCCCACCATTAATAAATATTTTATATTTCTCACCTTTCTTTAAATATTGAATAATTATCTAAAAAGACGAATCTATCAATTGTACTATTGGTTCTTTACCTTCATATGGAATATACTGTGGTGGAAATGGTAATAAGTAGTTGATTTGAAATTAAAGGTTGTAGAAGTGTTGTAGATGTTTAATCGAATTATTTGATGGAATAGTCAATAGGTATAAATGGATATATCCAAATAATGCTAATATTTAATTTTCACTGCTTTATACTAATAGATCTCTGAGTGCTATTGCAATATTTTTATGGGAGCTAATCTATAAATTGATAAAAAGTATATTGGAATTTTTTTTTTAAAAAATACAAGTTTTAAATTAATATAAGAATTAATAATGAAAAAATATATACAATTGCTTTAACTCTTAAATCAAAATAATCGTCATTCTGAGCTATGCTGGCGATAAAAGTTTGATCAACACCTTAAGTTGGCCAAAGTGAATGCAACATTTCATCAAATTCTTGTTTCGATTTAATACCTCCAGAATTCTTATCATCTAAAATTTTTTTCAATACCACCTTCTTATCATTGCATTTTAGATTCATAAGAGTTTAACCTTTGTTTATTATCTCTATGTATCAAATTATCACATTTGTCCTTTAAGTCATCTTCAATAATAATAGAATCATTAAAAAGTAAGTCAATCAATGCTGGTAATCATGACAGTCCCATGCTTTCTCAAAATATCTGATAAGCAAAGCATGATATAAATTTTGATTAATTAACAGATTGGCAAAAAAGAATAATTGTGTAATGAAACCTTTATGTGCTTAATATTTGAAAAGCATGTTCATTATAGTTGTCGGGATATATTTGAATTGGAAGTATGTTCAGATCTGGAAGAAGTATAATGATATGAATTATTGAAGTATGCTTGGAGACAAGGTAAAAGAGATATTATGAATTATCTCTTGCGCATATTATTTATTAAAAAAATATATAAAAGTCAATAATAAAATATTTTAAGATAAAACAATTATTACTAGTAGAAATTTTTTTTAAATACTTGCGGACAATGAAATTTGATCTAATTTCACACCAGTTCCTTCAATTGGAATAGGTCTATGATATATTCCTAAATTTTTATAATAATGCAATTTATTAGCCTCTTTAAGAACTTTAAGAATATGTGGCATAGTTAAGAAAATCTCTAATGGATATAGCATTATTGCATAAATTACACTAAGCAGGTTTAGAGAATATGAATGTCCAGATGCTGTCGCAACCAATTTTTTCTAGATCGTTGTATCGCGTATTATTCTTATAAGTAACATTTTCACTAGAAACATCATCCGGATGAGAAGGATTTGTATACATAACTATTCTTATATAAAGGTACCCTGGTTTAGAATCTTTACAGAATGCTTTATATATGCCTTTTCGATCATTAAAAGGTGATTTATAGTAAAACTCATATCAAACATATAAAAATATCATATGAATAAGTTTAGATATATTTATTGAATTAAAGAGTCAAATTATTTAAATTATTTATTAATAAATATACATACCCAAGTTTGCTTGATTTATCAGCTTCATTATCACGATCCAAAATATATAAATGTTTTTCACCAAAAGTATTATTAACTTCCAAAACAATGACTTTTAAAGCATCAGAATTATCGTAACAATAATAAAAGCTAACAGGATTAAGCGCATAACCAAAAAATCTTGCCATAGTGACTATTTCAACTCGACATAGATTTTCCGTTAGATATAAATAATTAAAAAATTTATTAATATTTACTCATGAGATAATAATATATATATTAATTAAAATTTTTAAAGAGATGAATGATATCTACATGTTTTTTGATATGCAAGAATAGCTTTTCTTTTATTGTCTTGTTCTTTTTTACTGTAACTGCGATAAGATCATGTTCGTTGACACAAGCAAGATTGTCATCGTCATTATATTAAAAATAGCCATTCTATTTTTGTATCCTAGTCTTTAAAAGTAGACAACGGTTAATTCTTTTATATATTTCAATCTGAACGACAAACTTAAATAAAAATTATTCAAAAAAACACATATAAATCCTCCTCGACCATTTTTCTCAAGTAATTCTAAATCAATTTCAATAAGCAAAATCGGATATTCAAAAGCATTTTTTTTTAGAAAAAAATCTAGCATGAAAAGTTTTACAAAAATATAATAAATTTTTTAAAGTAGATATATAATTTTTGTATAAAATTTATATAATTTTTGTACAAAATAAATTATAAGTATTACTTCCAAAACATTTATTTTAAGAAATTGAAATTGAAGTAAATGTAATTAAGACTTGAAACAAATTAATTAGTTGCTAATTTCTCGGTTAACACTTAATACAGTTTTCATATGTATCAATCGTTTAATGCAGTAATGCTCGTAGATAATCCATTAACGTTAGTTAACTGCTTAAATCGGAAATCCGCTGTTGGTATGATACATAGTAGTAGAACTTTTAAATTATTTGAGATCTTAAGCTACACATTTAGATGAAACTCGGCACTCGGCTCTGACTCCTATTTGTGATCTCTGTTAATTTTTACATAACTATTTGATACTGTAGTCATTATTAAAAAATTATTTCTCAAATAGAAGAACCATCATAAAGCTAATCATTTCAACCCTATTAGACTTATTAATACAAACACAAGAATATTCTATTCCCATAGTCTCCAGCCGTATCTACCGCTTTCTTTTACATGAAAATTGCTGGTTTAAAGGTTGAATTTTAACACATTATCCGATAGAACGGTAAACGTCTGTACTGATGTTGTATGTACGTCGAAATCAATTTGCGTTGCAAAATTCTAAACCAACTCGGTTGGATAGAAAATTCATAATTAAGATTTAAAATTTTAACCACTAAGGGTTTCAAGAGTTAGAGTTTGAAAAGTCCTATTTCAGTTTTGAAATTTCTAAATCAAAAAATGAAATAGGAGATAAATATTCAAACTTTTTTTTTAAATTATGTTATGTCATATAATATTATCTTAATAATAAGGGATTATAATTATCGCTTAAATTTTTTTTAATATGTCATCGATTAAATTTTTTTTTAATAACTCTTTAATATATCATCACTTAAATTTTTTTTAGTATATGTTTATTTGCTATATTATTTTACGTATAAATAAGCTTACAAATAAAAATAATAGGATTTATAGATCACTAATTTTAAAACAAATACGTTACTAATTTAATTCAAATTCAGAAGCCTGAACCTTAGGTCTAGACCCATATTATCAAATTTTATAAAAAAGTAGACGAGATTGAAATTCTTATTCATCAAATCACTATATATTGTAAATTTTTAAAAATATCCGAGTTACAAAAGCATTAAATTTTATCACACAATACGTTTGAAAAGCTTACTAAATTTCTTGATGGAATAAATGTCGTAAAAGCTTTATTTTATTACGCAAGAAGATTATGATTCCTGCATTAAAGTTCAAGATCTATTAAATACAATGATTGAATCTGCAAAAATATCATTATTAAGCAAAAAAAATTCAGTTATTAAGTCTTGAAATATTGAAAAATCTTGTATTATAACTTAACAATGTGTCAAATTTGCCGATATGTCCTGTCGACAGAATAATTGCCATACTTTGTAGTTTACACCAAGGTGTTTAAAACATGGTGGCATTTCAAAATTATAGGATGCGATATGTACCGGTAGTTTAAATTCAATCAAAAAAATTTAAAATATATTTATTTTTTAATTTATTGTAGATAGATGTCTTTTACATCTAACAATTATTCATTAATGAGATTGAACAAATTTGCACAAGGCGAGAAAGTTTTTTCATCTCAGTTGTAGTAAAAACAATCGTCACTAATAAATTTCTAATCGAGTTCATGTTGATTTAATTTCAATGACTAGCTTCCATAAATAATTTTGCGATCCGATGTTGTTTAAATTGAATTCAACGATTTAATTTTAAAATTGGAATTGCACAAAATGAATTCTGATTAATTTTAAGCTAGTTTGGAATTCTTTAATGTTTGAGTGAATAATAATTTAGGTTCAACTTAAATGTATTTAGAGCTGATTCTAAATATGCAAGGTTTCATTCCGAAGTACTGCATGGGCACTACTTATAAACAAGAATATCTTAATTAATAATAACCATAATCGCTGTCTCTAATAACTTGAAATTTATGAATAAAAATATACATTATGTTCTTATATCAAATATATGTCTTTATTACTTGCTCTATAGACAACTAATTGTCATGCAAGCTATTTTCGGTTTTTTTTTTTTTTTTTTTTTTTTCATTTGACTTTAATAGGTACGTTAAGATATAAAATACTAACAACCAGTTTTTGTTGAATAATAAAAAAAAAAAGAGCAAATAAATTATAAACATACACACTGTATATGTATATATAGAAAAGAAAAAATTTATAATAAAAATAGAATTGCAAAAGATTCTAATCTCGAATGCAGTTATTATTTAGCACCTTTATAGGTCCAGTAATTCTAATTAACTAGTTTCCCAAACTGAGTTCGACAAATACTTGGGAAAAGAATAATACATTACAACATAAAGATGACTACGCTTCAATTATATTATAATTGAGCACCGATAATAGATTGAGTTTAATTTAAATCTAAATTTGAAAAATTGCTCGAGATTTCTACAATACTAATCGATTTGCTAATATAGTTCGGAAAATTTTTCGTTTCATATATCTTGCTAGTATACACATCATCTTATATATTTGTTTAATCGGTTCGGGTTTAATCTTATTAGCTTCAAAAATTTGTTTTTTGGTTTCATTATGTCTTCCTGATCTATTTAATCTAACCATCGAATGATTATTTCATTAATTTCAGTTGCAGTAGGTTGTTTTTATTAAAATCTTTATCCATACATTTCGTAGCTAATTTAATATAGCAATCAGGTCCTAAACAGCTAGGTCTTGATCCATCGATAATTCTTGTTACAAGATAACCATCAAATGGAATTCCATCAAATGCTCTTTGTCCGGTCGAAATCTCTGTCATGATAACTCCAAGACTGTAAATATCCGATGCTTTAGCATACGGTCGACCAACTAAAACCTCAGGTGCTATTTATGGGAGAATACCACAAATTTTTTCTTCCTTTTTAGAAAGTCCAAGATCAGTAATATATGCGTATTGTAAAGCATCACCTTGCAACACATTCTCGCTGTGTAAGTCTCTGTGAACGAGTTCTTGCGAATGAATCGACTCAAGATCAATAACTTTACCGTTTAAAATGTTCAATTTATCTTTCCATTCCAATTGTGATACTTCTACAAGGTTTTGCTGTAACGATCCTTTTGGTGCAATCCCCATAACAATAATATAATCACCATCATCATTTCTTGAAACTCCATAACATTCTAAGAACGAAGGATTCTCATAACCAATTTCGCAGTAATTTTTCAATTCCTGTATAAATTCCTGCTCATTTTCATTTGAGTTATGAATCACTTTAAGTGCAACATCTTTCCATATATTATTAATTTTATCATACCAACGTGCCCAATATACAGTTGCAAATACTCCTTTTCCCCATTCCACGATAACACCTCATTATAATCAATCCAAGATAATTTAAATCTATCATCATCTAATATTCTCTTAAGTTCAGGATTGATATGACCGGGTGATTTATTAGTTTTCAAAAGACTTCTACGTTTTTTGAACCAATAATTTGCACTCTGAATATCTCTCTTTGTACCAATACCATTTCGATAACAGTTAGCAACATTATACATTGCTACCATATTACCCATATTAGCAGATTTTTTAAAGTATTCAAATGCTTTATTATAATCTTGATCAACTCCATTTCCAGGAAAATAACGAGTACCAACACTACACATTCCGTGAACAATACCCAAATCAGTAGTCCTCTTACAATATTCAATGATTTCTGATAATTTATTCCTACTCCAATTCCATAATAATAACAAAGACTAACATGTTGCATCGCAGCTGTACTTCCTAACTCAGCTGCTTTCATATAATGTTCAAATGCCTTCTTTTCGTCTTTCCCGACACCAATAACATGTCGATAATTGTAACCAAGTGTAAGAAGTTGTTTAGAGTTCATTTTTATTAAAGAGAGAAAAAAAAATAATTCTCTAAATAAAATAAAAACCTTAATTGTCTGAAGCGTAACGGAGGACATTTAATGATTGATTAAAGTGATACAAAAGCTACGTCAATAGTTCATTTTTGATAAGCTCAATTATATTATACTGTTGTATTGAAATTTTCTCGTATGTATGCATGCATATTTGCATTTTAGTGCAACAATACCAAAATTTTATTATGTAATGAAGTTGTAGTCATTTATTAATAAAAAATGTCAGCTAACAATTTAGCTGTATACTTGGGATGGCAAGTATTACTTAATTTTAGCCCTGTTCTGATGCCTCGGAATTAATCTATAAAATAGGATAATAAACTTGCTGAAATTTTTTAAAAACAGAGAGATCATCACAAAAAAAAGTTACAGCATATTCTTGTTACAAGTAAATGAATAGTAATTGCAAGGGTGGTGCATCGTAAATACAATTATCATTATACTTTATTTATAGAAGACTGCTAAAAGTCCTTAATACAATTTTAATGACTTTATTAAATAATATGCTTAACATTTATACACATGACCAGAAAATTTCAACATGCCAAGTGTTTAAAATAGAAATTTTAATTTACCGGTACATGCACCTGTTATATAAAAAAATACCGGTTCAAAAAAAAAAAAAACCTGCATTAGTAGAAAATGATCATCAGATCATTGGAGCACATAGATGCACGCACCGGTTACTTCAAAAAATTCCGTTAGATCATGCACCGTTTGTTGCACCGGCCCAATTTTAAAATACCGGTATATGCAATATAAAAAACGGTAGATCCGGATTTTTATCATGCTATTTTATACACTGCATGCCAAATACGCATAGGCTTTTTTTTAAACATCTTAATATTCATCCTCGCAAACTTCTTTGGTAATTCCATAAAGTCGAACTGGTTGAAGAGGAAGGAATATCTAAAGAATAAAAGAAATATTGTTTAAAATTTTGCGTTATAAATTTTTTACATAAGGCTTGATATTTTCTTACCAGCTAAAATATTACGACAGGCAAAGATACTTGAGTAAAATCCGAATTCAAGGAGGACAAATATGGTAAGCCTACGTATGAATAAATGCTATATTTATTATGAAGAGATTTACCTCTTAATTCTCTTACTCCTTTATCAGTAACGCACGTATGTCCAATATCAAAGATATTTTAATTTCCTCTGGCAAATGTGGATTTAGGATTTTAGACAATGATGATTCTTGATACGTGTTTTGTATAAACTAAGGTGAGTAAGTTCGCGCAGGCCTATTTAAGAATTTTGTCTGAATATTAGTAAATTTTTGCATGGTATTAAATATTTGTAGTAAAATATATTGTGAATAAAATACCGTCTAGATAAGGTTTGATCCAGGTACAATTCAACCAAAATAATCTAAATCTACGGATGCATATAAATATTAATTGTTGTGAAGCTGATAATGTTAACTTTACAAGTTTTAGAACATTAAATACTTTTAGGGCAGACATTCCAACATCAATAAGAAATTAAGACTGAAATAAAATAAGTTACTTTCAACAACTTGAAATAATTAATGAAAATTATTCATTCAATAAACCTAATCCTTTAGCTCCTGCAAGATGTATAGCTCCCAAATCGATTACATTTATAAAAGCAGTCAAGTCTAGGGATGTTTATTATTTGTTAATCGCTCATAGCCGGTTGACCGCGGTCGGTCATACGGTTAAATAACTAGTTATAACCGATAAATTATTTATCCAATAATTCATAAATAAGTACAAGTAGGTATGGGACACTGCCGAAAGAGAATGGCGATTTGCATCACATGGCCATCACTAATATTTCTGGTCAAGCATTTGACCACAATTAAGTTGGTTTGTTCTAGATCTGGCCAAATGATATGCAAATTTGACCAGAATTATTAATGATTTGTTTGCTCGGGCATACCGAATAATTTATAATTAATTATTGCGGTTTGCAAAAATATGTGAAATTGACTGTTCAAAAAAAAAGTAAGAAAGAAAGTAAGAAATAAATCGAATGATTTCTTATTAAGTTTTCGGTTTCTTTAACATTTTTTGATCTGATCTTTAAATTGCATATTCACCATTTCGTAATATATTTGACTGAACATTTTTGTAGTAATGCTGTAGAAGTTATAGATTCATTATTTTATATCATTTTGCAAAAAATTTGAGTTTAGTTTCTTTTTTAGGCCATTTGAAGTTAATTTTCGGTCAACATCATCTCTCCCATTCCCCTTTGATGCCCCCCAGTAAAACGACCATATAAAAAATGTAAAAACTAAAAAAAAAATAAAAATAACACATAATTGCGAAATAGAGATTGTACCTGTTAATTACTGCATTACTGTAATTCAAAAATGTCATATTGCTAAAATAAATTAAAAAAAAGTGCGATGTTATACTT
The DNA here is from genome assembly GCA_003550325.1 of Gigaspora rosea. Classification (NCBI taxonomy): domain Eukaryota; kingdom Fungi; phylum Glomeromycota; class Glomeromycetes; order Diversisporales; family Gigasporaceae; genus Gigaspora; species Gigaspora rosea. The sequence goes on along the minus strand of QKWP01001222.1, from coordinate 119,990 downwards.
ATGTAATTTGAGAACAATTATTCATTGACCATTCTTAAAATATTGCATTGTTTAATAACTATTTATTTTGAAATCAGAAATAAATAGCAACTTAACAATACTGATTTCTCAAGAACAAATAAGTCTTTTATGATTAATGGATGCGCTGAATTGTAATATTTGTTTAGACCCAAATTTATTTAGAATTTAAGCTGTTCTCAAATTACAGAAAAATTGTGAGTAATACAATTTATTAATTCAGTTTTGGTACAATACAGATCTTTCACAGTTATTCAGACTTTTTATTGGTATCCTAATATTATAATATAGATGCTTCACATTTTTTATATGGTACGCATCGCCTAATCCCATCAAATATTTTATATAGAATATAAAATTGCAAAGGATTTTTATCTAAAAGTTCAATTGCAAAAAATTATATATTTGACAAGCTCTTTTTAACTATGTATTTAGTTAAGCATTTTAAAACTTTTATCAAGAAAATTTTAATATTTAAAAAATCCATTTTAAAAATTTCAGCACAAAAATAAAAAAAAATAAAAAACTTATAAGAAATTTAACCAATCAGATTCAATCTTATAAGTAAATAATTAATAAAATTTTAGCATTATCAATATGATTTGATGCAACTAGTCTGCATGCACTATAGCTAAAGTAAGTGTGATCAAGATGTATGAACAATATAATGAAAAAAGTTTGCATATAGAACTTCCAAGCATGTAGTTACAAAATTTACACTATTTTACCTCATTCACAGTCAGGAAGCTTGACAATATAACCAAAGGGGTGGGAGAGTCAGAAACAATAATAAAGAGAATGGCAGCGTTTTAGAACTTTACACAGAGTTCAAAAATGAAGCAGTTATATGGGTACACAATATTCAATATAAGCAAAAAAATTTGATAGGGAAATTAAATCATATCCAGGTTTATTTATCAGAGATAAAGTTCTGTTATACAATGCTGCAAGTAACAGTTATAGGAGCAGTAAACTAGAACCAAAATAAAAGGGCCCTATTATGTGCATAACAAGCTATCTAATAAGGTATATAAACAACATGAAGAAGTCTTAGTAGTGCCGATCAACCTATGATTGCTAAAGAAATACCACAAGACCATTATGAACTGGCTAATTGAAATTTGGGTTGAAAAAAACTTGTATACTTGAAAAGAAAATAGAAAGAAAAGAACAAAAACAAAAATGTGAGAAAAAAAAAATCAAAATCTAAAAGAAATAAAAGGGAATCAAAAGTAAGAAGAAAAGTCAAAATCAATTTGAAATGCTGATTACATATTTAGAATTGCTTGAACATCACCAACCTCAATCAACCTACTACTACCTCTATGATCCTACTCTACTCTGCCACTAATGATTTACCTATGTGGATACAATTGATCTACACCTGTATGAAACAGGCTATAAATTAAAAAAACAGGTCCAGGATTTGGGCTTTGGGTATTACCTAGAGATTCTCTATGCTACAGCTACTTTAGAACAGTTATTTGCCATCTACTCAACATATTACTGTTTAATCTTGGTACATTTTTTTGACATATTCAGTATCCAGTATGGATCACATATATTAAGAAATTTTCTAACTTTAATAAACTGACCAAAGATGACTTAAAAAAATTAGCAGTTGATAGTTTGTAGAACTTACACACTAGTGAAAGAGAAATATGAGAGCTAAAACATGATCTAAAGCAGATATTAATGAATTTGAACTAGCTAGCATGATTTTTCTAATTTTTCTGATCAGCTCGATTTTTCTGATTCTTCATTTCAGTAATATAATAATAATTTAGTAATATAGTGGATTTGAATAATATATTTTATAGAATAAATTCAGAGAATATTGATGATATTACAAGTAACTATAGCCTTCAGTATAGGGTTAGCAACACAATATATAGCGATATAGTAAGGGTTTATTATTAATAGGTATCCATATAGCCAACATACTAAATGTAGTATATACAAAAAAAAAATTATTTTAAATTATATATTTACTTAATTTATTCAAATTTTGTTAAAATATATTTGAAAATTGGAACTATCTTTTTGCATATTTTTAGCAATGCTTACAAATAAAAATTTTGTACAAATCTATTTTAAACTTTCTATATTCTTTAAAAATTTTAGTATATTTAATTTAGTACAACATTAAAAAAATTATGTTGCATAAAATTTATAATAAAATTACAAAAATATAAAAATTTTAAATTAATTTAGATCTATTTTTAATTTTAAAATAGTTATTTTATTTAAAAAATATTTTTTAAAATAGTTTAAATAAACCTGTTTTAAGGTTATACTATTTAAAATAGTTATAGGCCAGTGCAAAAAAATTTGTACCTCAAATAGCTCTGATTAAAATATTTTTTGTACAAATTAATTTTTAATTTTTTTAATTTAATATACTTATTAGGTTACCAGATTGATAAAAATAAATTTTTTTGGATTATTTTATTGATAAAATAAAAAAATTTATTAATAGTAACTTTTTTTTTTTTTACTATATAATTTACTATAGTAATTTATATATACATGTATATAGTAAAAAAAATCAAATTACCTCACTTTAAAGCTTAATTTCTTCACAACCAGTAATCCAATTTTGCTCAAATTTTAACCATATCTTTATCATATCCACATTAATGCACTTGCGAAGTATCAGCTCATAGAACTGCATATTGGTTGCGAAATTATTTAAAATATCTTTTTTTTTTAAAAAAAATTTTGATTTTTTTTCAAATACAGTAAATTGTACATGCTTAATTATTAAAATAAAACAATGTTAAAACAATAAAAATATTATAATAAGTTAGAATAAAACCTATTTTATTTGATACTAAAAAATTTTTAATAATTAATCAAGAAAAAAATTTTTCCTTAGTGTCAAAATTATAAAATTTTTTGAGGTACAAATCTTTCTGCACCGGCCCATAGTTTATTATATATATATATAATTGATTTATTTGTATATTTTATATATAGCAAATTATATTAAAATATTAACAAAATTGAATTATTTATATTTTTTATTTATTAAACTAATTTTATTAATAAAAATGCATATATTTATATTATACAAGAGAAAGTAGGGCACCAATGTGAGTTTAGACCCGGTATTGTGGCAAGGAAGAGACTTCCTAAACTCGTGTGCCAAATTTAGCTACTGGGCCACAATCATTAAAGGTTTGTAAGTTTGTAAACGAATGTAATTTTATTAATTATTTCGAGAAAGTGATTTATTAGATTTATTTGGGAGAGCGATTTTATTAGAGAGTGTACGAGTATTTTGACTTAATTTATTAACCCAAATTAATTATGATTCTTCATAATAGAGAATTATGCAGGGATAATATTTATTTGTTCGGAGTCTTATGTTTTTAGAATAAAATATATGTGACCTTTATTTAAGCATTATATAAAAAATTATGTACAAAAATATATTTCTTAATAATAAAATCTGCCTGTTCTTCTGGTGAAAGCCAGCTCCTTATATACATTCTTTACTTTGCGCTTTCTCATGATTCCTTGTAGTAATTATGACAGAACGTTTATACATTATGAGGTAATGATCTTTAAAAATTCAATAAATGAAGTCATAGTTCTTTAATACATGCAAGATATAGTAATGGGAAGAAAATGGGATAAAAATAAAAATGAAGTAATAGTTCACAGAAAAATGTAATCATCGAACTGGATAATGTACGATCACCAAAATGTAGTAATTGATGCGGGTAACCGATCGATCTCCAAATGTGATCATTAATCCCGTGATTAACAGCCGGTCAAAAATCGATCTCTATCGGTAATAAAAAATTTTCGACCAACACCGGGTTGTAGTAAACTGGGTCACTCATGTCAAAACGGTTCACCTAGATCAAGATTTTACAATCCTGGTCAAAATCAGGATTAAGATCATAAAAGGGCATTCATTCGATTGGTTAAGTTTTATAGGTATATCCATGATGTTTGTAATAATTTTACACTGTATAATAAGTAGCTGTGCAATATAGTTGTGCGAAACCAGAAACGGAAAAGTCAGTATGTTATAATACCGGACATTATGTACAGATAGAATTATCTAACATATTTTTTCTAAACGCCCATTAGATTTTGTTTATATAACTATTGTAACCATCCATATATACTAGCTGGCTGTTTATGGTAGTCCAATTTTATTTGTAATCGAGTTAAGGTGTATATGTTCAGTATTAATTTCATATTTTATTTTTATAAAATTAATATGCAACCATCCGGATATACTAGTTGGCTGTTTATGGTAGTCCAATTTTGATTTTAATCGGGTTAAGGCAGTGTTGTACACGGACATTGTCCCGCCAATTTTACACGACACAGACAGTCTGGGACGGGACGTCCGGAACATGTCTGCAATCATGTCCCAACACGATATTGTTCACAGACAATGTCCCACTAATTTTTAACTTTGTCCCTACTATGTCCGGAACATGTCCGCTGGGTAAAACCTTCAAATTTCAGAATTATACAGACCCTTGGTTTGCGTTTCGTAAAAAATGATAATAATTTACGATGGATACAACGAATTTTATTGGTTGGTGATTATGTGTTGATTCGCTGAATGTCTGGGACAAAAAAAATTCTGGGCGGACATGTTCCGGACGTCCCATCCCGGACTGTCTGCTGTCCGCTGTCCGTGTCCCATGACAACACTGGGTTAAGGCATATATGTTCATTGTCAATTTCATATTTTATTTTTATAGAATTAATATGCAAATTATGTAAGGTCACGAATTATTTGGATCCGAGTAAGAATATTACTTAATTTGTCTGATTATTTATACAATCAATTTAAGAGTTAGTTTATGAAACAATGTAGAGAGGGCATCGATAAGGTATTAATTTAAGGCTATGGAATGCGAGAACTATAGTTTGGGACAATAAGATGTTAAAGGGTAACAATTAACAAATATAATATTAATAAATTATTTTTAGTGATGAATAAGATTAATCCAAGTATAATGATAAGAGTAATGAAGTTTTATTATATAACTTTGTTATAAAGGCTTTGAAAAATTGATTATGCTAAAATAATTGAGAAAAATAGAGCTATTTGCTCTAGACATCTGAAAGCCCTTTACTATTTATTAAATATAAATAGGCCATATCACTATCTAATTACTATTCTGATCATAAAATCTTAAAAATTAATTCTTATATGGTACCACATATAGTTTTTGTTTTGCACAGTAATCATTACTGGCATGCGTATTAATCACACTTTGATCTTGTGATCTGTTCACCCAATAATCCACAGTTTGAAGAGGTTCACTTCTCTCAACTCCAGAACCCTTATATGCAAACCGTTTTTACTCGGATCACTCAATTTCAAATTGCACGGGTGACCCAGGTAAGAATTTTGCATCCGGGTCTAACCTCTACACCAATGCGCCCCTGTAGTATTAATTTTTGTTAATCTTTAAATTATTTGTTAGATTTGTTGTGCACACATAACCATATAAGCACTTTTCAACTCCATATTAGTGTAATTTCAAATTTTGGTCTGAATTATAATTCAGATCAAAATCTGAAATTACACTTTACTGCTTTAATTTTAACTAGGTAAAATTATTGGGAACACAAATTTAAACTAATAAAACTGCAAAAATTAATATATATATATATTTTTATGTTTAAAAACCAGATCTTGTTCTCGTTCTTTATTATGATATTTATAAATCTTACAATTATTACTAAGTAATAAACAACCTATTATATAACTAAAAATATCAGACTACCGTCTCATAGTACAGTGCATCTGTGGCCGAAAGTTGGTTAGGTAGGACCTTAGTCCTATTCTGATAGTTGTAATCTATAGTAGTATTATAATAACTTAGACAGGTCCGACCTAATTAACAATAGCCAAGTCCCGTAATGTTGTTGTGTTGATAAGTATTTTGACAATAGTGGTGAAGTAGTTACATGGTGATGCTGTGTTGATTGTTGTGATTGATGTGTACATGTAGATTGCACCTGATATGGTAACTGATGATGTAATTATATTGTTGATAGGGTCAAACCAAATCGCCTACTTTTTGTGAAAAAGTAAAAATACAAACCGTTAAAAGTGTTTATAGTTATACCAGAGCCGCGTATCTCTATAGTTATTTTATATATATATACTTGATTTGTAATGTATTCATGTCCAGTATTGTGACTCACGATAGTGAGGTTTATAGTAGATTGCCTAACAGTTGAGTACACATACAGAGGCATGTTTATTACGTTAAACTTATTGTGTATAAAAATTTTATAGAAATCTAAGAGAAACTGAGGTAAGATAAGAATGTCGTAATATAAAGAATGTTGATAGTTGGTAAACATTTGAGTTCAGTATAGTCTGGTTTTCTTATTTAAGCTGCTGAAAGTAGAGTATGGGTATACAGTCGTTCCTCTTTATAATCACCAAGTCCGTCGCACCCTATTTTGGTGATTGTAAAGAGGTGTGACTATAAATAAAATACCTTATTATGGTTATTTATAGGTGAAATGTGGTGTGCTTCCATCTAAAACTTTTTTTCTTACTATGTTAATGATAAGGGCCCACTAATTGAAAGTTGTAGAGCTCGTTGAGACGTATCTAATGGTGGTTAAATCATTCAAATTGGCCCAGTGGATGGCAAGATATTGCCAAAAAAATTGGCCAACCATATAATTTCTATATAAAATATTTATATAGTCAGCCAATAGTTTTTCAACGATATCTCACCATCCACTAGGTCGATTTGGATGATCTAACCAACCTTAGATGCGTCTCAATGAGCTCTACAACTTTCATTAGTGGGCATGTATCGTTAACTTAGTAAGGAAAAAAGTTTTAGATGGAAGCAATCCACATTTTGCCTATAGTGATTTTATATGTAATCTCTGTCACAGATTTTTATATAGTCGGCCAATCATTTTTGACGATAACTCGCCATTCACTGGGCTGATTTGGATGATCTAACCACCTTTAGATGCATCTCGATGAGCTCTACAACTTTCAATTAGTGGACTTGTATCGTTAACTTAGTAAGAAAAACTTTTATATAGAAGCACTCCACATTTTGCCTATAGGATTACTCTCTAGTTAACAGGCGGATTATCAATTAATAGATAATTTTAAATATGTGAATATGAAAATTGGCCAATCAGATTATATAATCCATATTTAGTTAAAAATTGGTGACTATAATGAGGGTTTTTAATTAATAAAATTGTTAAAAAATATTTTTATACCGATAATAAGCGATTTGTGACTATAATGAGGTTTTTTACTATATTTGAGTTCGTCGCACAAAATCGGTGCTTAAATAGAGGTGTAACTATATGGGGTGTGACTATAAGGAGGTCTGACTGTAATTTGTAATAAAATGGAGATCAGTGGAAAGAGTTTTTTTTTATATATATAAATGATTATATATTGGTCATATTTATAACAAAAAAAATAAATAAATAAATAAAAATACAATAAATAAATACAAATTACTGATTCCAACTATCACTATGTTCCAACTACCATACTAAATTCTATATAACTATTATGCTATGCTCTATACTATTAAGCATACTCGTATTAATTGCTGTGCTACTATCTTGCTATATCTGAACTATCATGCTTCTATTATCATATTACATTTATTATCATACTGTATTAAAAAAAAAGAAAAAAATACTATTATGCTACATCCTGAACTATCTTGCATTTACTATCGTACATTCATCATCATGCTATGTTCTATTTGTTCTAAAGAAAAAAGGAAATGTTAGTACTGTATAAATAAAAAAAATTACCTGTACTAATGTCCTGAACTATCATGCATTTACTATTGTGCTATGTTCATTATCATACTAGGTTCTGTTCTAAAGAAAAAAAGAATCATTAATAATATATGTATATATATAAAAATATATATATATTACCATACTATTAACTCTTGCTACGTCCCAAAATATCATGCTTCTACTATTGTAAGTTCATTATTGTGCTATGTTTTGTTTCAAAAATAAAAAGAACTGTTAGTATTGTATTTAAAAAAAATAATAATAATTATTGTGCTACTAATGTCTTGAACTATTATGCACTACTATTGTGCTGCATTCATTATCATGCTATATTCATTATTGTGCTATGTTCCATTCTAAAGAAAAAAGAAACATTAGTACTGCAATACTGTATAAAAAAATTCCTATAGTGCTACTAACTATTTTGTTACGTCTTGAACTATTATAATTCCAATATTATGCTATGTTCGTTATTGTGCTAAATATTAATACTGTATTTAAAAAAAGGAAAAATAAATTTGCGCACCCGTGACATGCCGCACCCCTGGTTCGGCCAATCAAATCGCATGATTTTATAGGCAAAAAAATTTTTTTTAAAAATTAAAAATTTTACATAATAAAGTGTAAAATTTATATAAAATAGCATATCATATAACGTAAAATTTTATTCTGAACAACTTTTTCTAAGTCATAAAGATAGATTGTCTTAGTATAAAAAAACGTTTATAATAAAAATTAAAAATTTCCAAAGTTAGCACATATAAAACTTTTTTTTACTAAAACAATCTATCTTTTTAACTTAGAAAAAGTTGTTTAGCATAAAATTTTCATATAATTCTTAAACGTAAAGATAGATTTATATTAGTAAAAAAAAATTTTAAATGTGCTAACGTTCGAAATTTTGATTTTTCTTATAAAACATTTTTTTTACTAAGATAATCTATCTTTATGACTTAGAAAAGTTGTTCAGAATAAAATTTTACATTATATACTTTGATATCGTTTATTTATATTTACATTTTACTAGTAAAATTTTGAATTTTTAAAAAATAAATTTTTTTGTCTACAAAATCGTGCGATTTGATTGGCCGAATCGGGGGCGACATGTCGTGGGTGTGACAAATTTCTATTCCTTAAAAAAATACTACTGTACTACTAACTAACTTGCTATGTCCTGAACTATCATGTTTTTACTATCGTACATTCATTATTGCACTACAATCTGTTCTAAAAAAAAGTACTATATATATATATATATATTATACCATGCTACTAAACTATCATACTTCTACTATCGTCCTATGTTCGTTATTGCACTACATTTCATACTAAAGAGAAAAACATTAGTACTGTGTATAAAAAACAAAAAATCTACTGTATTACTAACTACCTTGCTATGTCTGAACTATCATATTTCTAAAAAAAAAATAAATAAATTACTGTTCTATTAACTATTTTACTATGTTCCAAACTATTATGCTACTACTATAGTATGTTCATTATCGTAACTCAGTTAATCTTATTTCAAAGATACAAAGTGCCCATAAGACAGAAATATTTCTAAATCTAAAGATACAAAGTGTACATAACAAACAAAAGTTGATTTTTTAAAATCTGATAATAACCGATTATTAATTTATAGTAATAGACAAGTTACGAATTTATTACGACATTAACACAAATGTTGCAATAATTACAGATTTTAAAAGTAATTAGTTATCTTATTTTAAAGTTTCCCATAGCCTGATTATAGCAAATCAAAATGGCAAAGTGTAATTAAATTATTTTTATTTTTATTATTATTAAGCAGCGCTAATTATTGTTTATTATTTTAAAATAATTAATCTTATGTTTTTATCTATTGTAGAGCATTTACATTAGTTATGCATAATTACAGTTATGATAATTATTTTCTTTATTAGATAACAAGAGTTTATGCACATATGGAGTGCTCCGTATTAAAAGGTCCCATTTTTACATTTATCTCATTTTGAGATAATTGAGTTTAACCATTTGTTTTGATTTTCGGACTGATTCGGGATTAATTAAATTTCACGATTTTGATTGGTTAAAGAAGGCAGGTGACTATCGGATAATCTCGTGACGTGTTGGCTCTACGCAGCCTCATGTAATTTTTCTTTTTAAATTATCTTGATTTTTTATTATGCAAATCAACTTTTATTAATAATTGAAAAATATCAATTATGTCAAAATTTACATGAATTTAATAAAAACTCATTTTTCAAAAAATTGTAAAAATGGGCCCTTTTAATACGGAGCACTCCATATATGCAAGATTGTCCAATTGTATTGCATAAAGAGATATTTGATATGGGTATTATTTTATAATAAAAGGAAATAATAACTAAATAAATTAATTACAGTACATGCAAATGTTTGTAATATTACTATCTGTCTCTAGAATACTAATTTTGAGCTACTGTAATATCATACTTGCCAAATTTGGTTAGCATTTCCAAAAACTGGTTAGAGCATATTAACGCTAATTTTTTAATTATACAAACTTATAGTATATACATATATTTAATATTAATTTCTTATAATGTGTAATCATTGACTATTTATACTCATTTTCACACATGCAAAATGATTGGTAAAAATATAAGAGACACTTGTAACAGGTTATAATTTTATAATATTTGGAGGAAGAATTGAAGAAATTAGAATTTGAATAAATGGATTTGGATAACAATGACTAGTTTTTCTTGGAAGGAAGCCTAGGTTGTGAATTGTAGTCTGTTACAACTGATTTTGTGTGACTTCTCTTAACTTGTCTTTATTCTTACAGTGATCCTTCTCGAGTTAGTAGTTGCTGTTTATGGCAACACATTGAAATTATACTAATCTGAAGTTGGTTATACTTTGAGCTTGATTGAACCAGTTCAGCCTAGTTTTTGCTATTGGTTTCAGAGCATATTCCTCTGCTTGGCATTTTTATGATCTGTTCTCATATTGACTCGAATGAACATAATCCTTATTAAAGTTAGGTAATTTAATATAACAGATCAAATCTTATACAAATTACATTGACATGACCAAACATCATTTTATATTAGAAAGGATTAGAATAGAAAAAGAATATAAAAAAGCACATTATCTAAAACCTACTATAACTCTACATATTATACTAATCTTGTGTTAGTATATATGCACACTTTTTATACAATGTGCTTTAAACAATAATAATACAAATATAGCTTTAACTGATTGTTGATCATGAATAAACAAAATCATTAACCAGATGTTAAATACTGGTATTTGAAATTTTTTATAATTATTTATTATTAATGCACAGATATGAGAAAGCTAATCAACCGGATCTCACAAAGATAGACCATCATGAGAAATGATTATAATCAATATGCCTGCAATGTACGATGATGTATTCTATTATTAGTCAAGCGCTTTTTTTATCCAATCAGATAATCAAAAACGCGTGATGAATAGTAATTTTATAATATTTTGAAATTCTATTATTTGTACTATTAAATTATTATTATTTTATTTAAAAATTTAAGGATAGAGGGTATCACATAACGATCACTTGATTTGTTATTATAAAATTTTTTGGATAGTACAAGATTTACTTGTGTAGTACAATAGACACAATTGATATGCTATTATAAAATGATCTACTATATGATTACTATAAAAAGTAATTTGTGTACCCTCTACCCTTAATTAACTCTATATGCAGCAGCCCAAATTTAACAATTTTAGTACTTTTCGATTCGTCTCAATGAGGTGGGTTGAATAGTATCAAAATTATTGAATTTCAATTACCCAATTATAAGATATTAGCAAAAACTATTTGTGATGCAGTTCTTCAAAAATAGAACTGCGCCACAAATTATTTTTTGCAAATATCTTGTGATCAAGTAATCAAAATTCAAGAATTTTGATACCATTTGAACCGCCTTATCAAGATGAATCGAATGGTACTAAAATCATCAAATTTGAACTACTGCATATAGAGATAATTAGGTATTTATAAAAATTATTAAATAATTAATATCTTGCTAAGTTCAGCATAAATTTAATTATTTTGATACCATTTGATTCATCTCAATGAGACAGTTTAAATGATACTAAATTTATTAAATTCCAATTATGGTAGCACAAAATATTTATAAAAACAGTTGTAATACAATTTTAATAAAAATTTAAAAATAAAAAAATTAAATTCTTATACAAAATTTTTTTTTAAACTTTGATAGTCTTGCCAAATCTGATTAAGTTTTATTACTAAAAAAAATTAACTTTTCCTAGTACATGATAACATGAAAACAACAGAATTTGACCTTATTTAGCTGCAAAATTGTGCTCAGATGCAACCTGTCATACTAATTTACATATAAATCAAATAATTTCTGTTAGCTATAGTTACAAACTAACTATGCTTTATAATCCACTTCTTTAAAAACTTCTTCTCTGAGCTTCTCATAAAGAAAAATAAAAAAAGGGATAATTAAAAGGGGGAACAAGACACATACCCAACAACAAACTAACCAAAAACCAAAATTATATATCCAAAAAAAATAAAACAAAAAGAAAAACCAAGAAAAAATAAAGAAAAAATAGACTATGAAGGTGTTATTAAGCCTATACTAGACTATAAAAATTGTATTACACTGCGTAGACCACTTCTACCAAAGTGTTACAAAGTAAATGAAGGTATTGTGTCCAGGAGAGTATTGTGGCCAAGTGAAATATCTTGTGATCTAGTGATCAGAATTGGGTGAAATTTATACCATTCAATTCGTCTCATCGAGATGAATTGAATGGTATAAATTTCGTCCAATTCCGATCACTAGATCACAAGATATTATCATTTATGCAAAATATAGGTTTTTGTACATGTTTGAATTAAGGGTAGGGTAAACGTAAATCATTTTTCATATGATCTGCATGGTATTACAGATTATAAAAATTCGCTACAAGCAAAATTTTTTAATGCTTTAATGAATTTTTACCAAAATTTCACAACGTGCTAGTAAGAACTTTCTATTTATAGTAATAATAATTTCGAAACTTGTTTTATTTGAGAAAATTTCACTTCGAATATTAATGAACTATTTGGTCCCTTTGTGTCACCTTGGAAAAACATAGAGCCACCTGGGTAAACTTCGGTAATATTCGAAGTGGAATTTTCTTAAATAAAACAAGTTTCGAAATTATTATTACTATAAATAGAAAGTTATTATCTGCACGTTGTGAAATTTTGGTAAAAATTCGTTAGAGCATTAAAAAATTTTGCTTGTAGCTAATTTTTATTTACTATATAAAAATCTGTAATACCATGCAGATCATATGAAAAATGATCTACATTTACCCTACCTTTAATTATTAAATATATATAGAATATTTAATAGTTAATAACTTTTGATTTACTGTCCGTTTTGGACAATTTAACTACCAAAATGACCATCGCAGTAAGATGATTCTAACAAGCATAAAATTGTCAAAATCCAATTACGGGGTCCTGAGATTGATATAAATTTATCTTATTTTATAAACTTATATTAGTAAATCTGCAAAATTTTTATATATTTACTTTAACGATCTTGGGATCCCGTGATTGGATTTTAATGATTTTGTGCTTGTTAGAATCGTCTCACCGAGATGGTCATTTTGGTAGTAAAATCATCCAAAACAGACCAGTAGATCAAAAGTTATTCGCTGCCTGTCAAATAATTGGCCACAATACCTCCTAGAATTTAGTTTTTATATTATATTTGTGTACTAATTATTTATATCTAAAACTATATATAATATAAAGATTTTTTTATAGTAATTTATTCTTTATTAAGTATAGTTCAAATTATAAAAATTATACAAAAATCTACTTGCTTATTAAAAATTTTTATTAGTAAAAACTTTAACCTGACCACAATACCCCCATTTATTTTATGTACAATAAAATGAAATACTGCGTTTCAAACTTTATAACCAGGTAAGAAATTCTTTATGTGCCCTTCACAATTCCATAACACATTATCCAAACTCGCTCATAATAGCACCAGTTACAATTCAGGAATGCATACCCAATTTGGAAAAAGTAAACACTATTGATCTTTTGGAGGGGTAAGCTAGGATTCCCACTTTTTGGCAAAAATTTCGAAAAATCCAAAAGGGCGAAAGATGTCACTTAAAACAAACTTGGAGGAAAGTAAAAAAAAATAAAACTCATTTTCTTGTTGTTTCTCACTGTTTTACCACAAGTTACTTCATTAACGAAGACACTATATTTATATTTCTACCAAAATTTCTTGTACAAGAGCGCAACCTCCTGCTAGTTATCTTGTAGAAAAACACTTTTGGCTTGCATGCTGAATATATAAAGGAGTCCCAAGAAGTGTAGTTGACCTTTATAAAAACTATATTCTTGTATTATCCTACTATACATAAAGTATAGGCAACGCTCTAACAAGAAACTTTTTGTTTTTCTTCCATAAAAAATTTGGACCAGATAATCGTCAAAAAGAGTTAATTTATTTTGTATGGCTTATACAAAATTGTACCACAAATTATTTTTAATAAATATAATAGTTTAGTAAAAGAATTTGATCACTTTTATATTATTTGAAATATCTCATTAAGATAAATAGAATAATATTAAAATTATTAAATTTTTATAAAAATTATTTAAGGACGTTGATAAAGCACACCACTGGTGTTCAATGCGACATGTGTTTTGGTCAATCAAAATACATAGGTGTAACCCAAATTTTTCGAAAAAAAGTGTTTTTTCAAAAATTGTCTTATTGAAAAATTCTGTCTAAGAAACCTATCTTTATGTTCTAACAAAATAAATTTCTTGCAAAATTTTGGTATATACTAACTCTAACCCAAACCTTAACATGAACCCTAACCCTAACCCTAATGGTAAAAAAATTTTTTGAATATAATAATTTGTATTTACTAGTGTTGAACACCACTGGTGTACACGGAGGTCCATTATAATGACAGTCAGATCCAATGTACAGGACAGACTATGGATACCTGCGCAGCTGTGAGAGCTGAGCCTAAAACGGTGAGTGACCTTGTAAAAGACACAAAAAGCTCCTCAGATAACATTATATCATATCACTCTGAGGAAACGTGCTATAATTTATTTTTACAAAAACATAACCTTTCTCTATTACCAAAATTACAAACTCTTAAATCCTTTACTAAACATTTGCTCAAACTATCCTTTACTCATCCTTATAAAATATCTATAAATATAATTACATTAGAGACCCATGTATATCTTAGTACTGAAGAAAACTTCTTCCAAATCATATCTTACTACTACCTAACAATTCCCTATCTATTATAACTCACCTATTAAATCCTTACATAACAACTACCAAGAAAACAATCCTTTATCTTTTGCAACAACTTCCCAATTAGATAACTCTATACTCTCACAATCAACTCTTAACCTTAATATTGCTACANTTGCTATAATTTATTTTTACAAAAACATAACCTTCCTCTATTACCAAAATTACAAACTCTTAAATCTTTACAAACATTTGCTCAAACAATCCTTTACCCATCCTTATAAAATATCTATAAATATAATTACATTAGAGACCCATGTATATCTTAGTACTGAAGATAAACTTCTTCCAAATCATATCTTACTACTATCTAACCAATTTTCTATCTATTATAACTTACCTATTAAATCCTTATATAACAACTACCAAGAAAACAATCCTTTATCTTTTGCAACAACTTCCCAATTAGATAACTCTATACCCTTACAATCAACTCTTAACCTTAATATTGCTACACACAATGTCCAAGGCTACAATGCTCCTCTCAAAAGACAACTTTGGGAAGAATTCTGCTTTTCTAACAATATTCAAATTTGTAGCATAACTGAAACCAAACTTGCTGAGTCTAAACCCAAAAAGTTTTTTAACAACAAGCAATTCACATATTTTTGGTCTTGTCTAAACAACTCTGCTGAAGGCACTGGCATTATGGTTAATAACTCTATAAAATCCCATATTTATAATGTAATTACACATCCTAGAGGAGCAGTTGCAATTGATCTGTTCTTTAAACATGATTTTAAATTCTGAATTATTTCTGTATACCTTTCTTCAACCAACCAACAAATACGAAACCTATCTCAAGAAGCTATTATATCATAGATACAAGATGCACTCTCTTTAAATTTACACCCTATCATCTTAGACGATTTTAATACATCACCTTCTTTAATTAATAACTCTACTGCTAAAACTAAACTTCTCTCTTACTTATATCACAATAGTATCTATGAATTGGCTGATCATACTAACAATACCCAACACATCTGGCAGCATAGTGATTCAAGTAGCCGTATTGACTATATATGGGCACATGTACAATAATACCATACCTTATAGATTTTTCACTTCAATCACCCCTATCTACTACTCATCGTGACCATCTTATTCTTATTTCTAAATGGATATTTCCATTTGCACTATCCTCAAAACTTTGACACAAAACACGCTGCAAACGAAGAATCTTTCAATACAAACTTATGGATCAAGCAAAATGGGATGAATTTTCTTCACAGTGTCAATACAACATTATTCACAACAATACTCCTCTTTTTCATAGCTCTACTGAATCTATAGAATGTACATGGCACAAGATCCAAACTAGTATTATTAATGATGCTCTCAAATTTATCCCAACAAAAAGTTTACAGTTTGAAATTTTTATCATGCTTTTACTTCCAAACTACAGAACTACACATGGACCTCAAAATTATTGGAAATGTTATGCAACAACCAAATATTCACTATCACACAACCAACCTATACCTACTACAGTCTTTGCTTATATTCGAAATATTAACTCTAAGCATCAATTTTCTATTCCATCTCCACCTACTTGCCAATCAGACCTATCTAATTGGTTACTTCAAACTAAAACATACTGGAAAACCCTATACAATACTAGAAATTTTGAAAATTCCTATCATCTTAGACATCACATTAAAACAGCTATCAACACCAGATGTGAAAGACTACTTACTTATTCAACTAAATGATTAATAGCATTCTTAACCGTCACACTGATCCAGTTTATTTTAATAATATAAAAACTCAAACAAATATTCTTACAGACCCTACAGAAATTAAAGATTATATCCGATCACATTTTTGCCAATAGACCACTAACTATACCTATAATCAACACATCTACTCTACTGACTGGCAATCGGAATACTCACCCAAACCCAATATTATACCTGAATGGTACAACCCTAATTTAGTACCAATTACTCTAGCAGAAACTATCAATACTATCAATAATTTCTCAAACAACAAAGCATGTGGTCCTTCTGGCATTAGCTATGAAATGCTTAAGCATGAAGGTTTGCAAACTATTACTGCTATTACAGCACTATTGAACCGGTGTTTAATATCTGACTCAATTCCCAAACAATGGGAAGATGGGCGCATTTTTCCTATTTCCAAAAAACCAACCTTTGATGGACATTTACACAATACACGACAAATCAGCCTTATTGAACATATTAAAAAACTATATACTAAAATTCTTACTAATCGACTAAATTCTGTTTTTTCTCTTACAATATCCTTAATCCATACAACTATGTTGCACTTCCTGGCAATAGTACTAATATTCCAATTCATATTCTCAACAATTTTATTGAAGATGCAAACTGTAATCAAAAGGAGATCTGGCTTTTGTCTCAGGATATGAGCAAAGCATATGACTCAGTCAACATAGATCTCTTTATTTTATCCCTTAAAAGACTTAATATGCCACCACACTTTATAACAACTCTTACCAATCTTCTTACACAAAGAACCAATAGAGTAATTACTAATCTGGGGCTTACACCTTCTTATGAAGTTCATGATGGAATACATCAGGGTGAAACTATTACACCTCTCTTTTGGCGAATCTATTATGATCCTCTTATCACCAAAATTTCTAATTCTTACACAGGCTACCAATCCTCTGTATCTTGGCTTTTTAGTATATCTCCAAATACTTTTGACTCCCATCAAGTATCAACATCTGTTCTTGCATATATGGATTACACTCTATGGATTGCTGAATCCCAACAGCAACTAGAAAATATTCTTCATACAGCATCTTCATTCTACCAAATGGCCAATATTAAAGTCAATCCACAAAAATCTATTCTTGTATCCAACTCTATACATACACCTTCTATTCCTTTTTTAAGCTACAATATTCAATGTCAGCCTCCTACAACACCTTTTAAATTTCTTGGATGCTAGTTTTCCACTTCATCAAAATCAACAATACAGTCTAAACTAATTAATCAAGAAGCTTTTGAGCTTATCAACCCACTTGACACTAAACAAATTACTAATAAGCAAGCATGTTATATTATTAACAATGTTATTATACCTATTCTTGAGTATCGCATTCACAATATAATTTTTCCTCATTCAACATGTAACAAAATCCTTTCTAAATACCTCACTGTTGCTAAACATAAAGCAAGGCTTGCCAAAAATATACCTAACAGTACTATGCTTAATTACAATATATATGGAATAAAAAACATTTGGGATATACAATTACAACATCATGTTTCTACCTTTTTACTTTGACTTAACAACCCTTATTTACTTGGTAATAGTACACATATCCGATTACAACAATTACAAAACAATCTATAGTCTACTACCAATATACTACAATACTCTAATCCTATTATTGATGGTCCCAACAAATACACTACTACTTTTAAGATAATTCAACTTCTTAATCACTTAGAATCTTCTATATCTGCACATGCTGAAATTCTACGTCCATTTACTATCAACCTCCCCTATACTTCACTTGAATCCCTTCTTTACAACCACCCTCAATATATAACTTTTAAACGTCAACAACGCTCAAAGCATATTTTATTTCTAGAGCAACTTACTTCTTATAATAATACAACTCTTCTATTTTGATCACATATTTCTCCTAGAATTCTTAATCTTATACCAGGAAAAACATCTAATTGGTTTCTTGCACTTGAAAACAAAATTCTATCCAACACTACTACCCGCTATATTAGCTCCTCTTTATATCTTTCTAATCCTAATTCACTTTTATTTCAAACTGGTCACTTTAATCCTAAATCCAAACCTTGGCTTATTTCCTATCTTGAACAAGAAATTATAATCAGGAAAGCTCGACGATTTAACTATACTACGAATACCATTTCTATAACACATTGGAATATACAAACTGATTATAGCATTACATCCCTATATCCTACTCCTGATATACATTGCACTCCCTGCTCAGGATGTTCTCTTAATTCAAATAGAATTCAGAATGCCTGTACTTTAGATATATCAGCTACTATATCTACTAAATTCTTAGGTAGAAAAACCTATACTCAACTTACAAACAAACTTCAACTTAATGCTAATCATCTTGATCTGCTATATTCTATTGCATCTCGTCATTTTATTAATACTCCTTCCCTTCCCCAAATCATAATACACAACAACCCCATTTTAGATATTTTTCTAACTTCTTCAGCTACCACAAAACTCCAATCTATAGCACAATCTAATTCTATACTTTCAAATTTTTGTTTTTATACTGATGGTTCAGTTATTAATATCTCCAACCCAAGATGCTCTATGGGATTGCATGGATTCAAGTTTTTAATAACAATATCTCTCACTTTTTTTCTGCACAAATTCAAAACTGGCCATCTTCATACAAAGCTGAACTAATTGCTATACTATCTGCAATTTGTACTTGTCCTTGAAATAGTAATATAGACATATATACTGATTCTCAATCCATTATTTCAAAGTACAATACACTTATTTCCCATACTCATAATTACAACAAACTCTATTCATACAATTACTGGCCTATTTGGCATACCCTTATTAATCTCATCAAATCATATTCTCTCAATATTACACTACACAAAGTGCAAGCACATAGCAATAATGAATACAACAATAAAGCTGATGAACTTGCAAAAAGCCACTTCTCCTCACCTATTCTAGAATTTCAGCCCCATAATATTTATAACCCATCTTTTACTTTTATTTACAAAAAACATAATATTAAGCAACCAACACGTCATGCTATAAAAAATATCTGTAATGCACATACTATTGCTATGTGGTCCTCTCAACACAAAATTCAACAATTTATCTCCCTTTCTCGACAAATTGATTGGAATGCAACCTGGCTATACCTCAATCACAACTACAAGCGCACATATAACTATACTAATTTTCAACTTTGTTTTCAAAAATCATTTCGAATTAAATGTATACTACATATGCTTCCTACCCTTTCTTATTTTCTTTCTACAAATCCTTCTCTTCAAATACATCCTACTTGTATTACATGCAATCAAACAAATCACCAACTCCACTGGCTACTTTGTCCAGATTCAAACAATATATCAACTATTATCCAAAATGCAATCAAAAACTTTTCCTTTTCAGACTTATCAGATATAATATCCAATGAACTATAGCAACTATGCAACAATCACATAACACACTACTGTTTTTCCTCTACACAATCTATACCCTTTAATACTACAACTTTTTATACTACAATTCAGGTATTTATCTCTATATCACTTATCAATATTGTATCTCAATATACCTCTTACAAAAATGCATCTAATACTATTGTTAAACTCCTCTTGCTTATCTCACAAAAAATTCATGAACAGCTATAGAAACCATACTGCATAAAACTTGCAAACTAAAAATCTTCACAAATCTATTACAATCTTCTTACTCTATATCTACTAAATCCACACGCACATTCTCACACAACAAAGCTCTATATACCTATAATTGTATATGTGGTCTACCAGACCAATTACATGAAAACAATACAAATACTTGCCCACCTCTTGGGCTAGCACTTAGAAAAATAGACATTTGGTCATACAATTGGATCAAATATAGTTGTCCTACTAACTCTATTCTCTACATCCAAATCTAGGTGTGTTTTAACTACTCTAGTAGGTTTAGGTTGCAGATAATTTAGATAGAATTAGTTTATCTATAGTCTGAGTCTTAATTCTTGTATAATAATTTGTAATTTGAGAAACCCCGCGAGGAATCTCACATATTTTATTAATAAAGATAAAGGCAAAACCTCACCTTAACAACAACAAAAAAAACCACCACTGGTGTGATATATACATATTGTTATTTAATTATTAATATCATGATATCTAGTAGTTCACATTTAATAATTTTGGTATTATTAGATTCGTCTTGATGAGGCAGTTCGAATAGTACAAAATTGTCAAATTTTGATTACTCAATTACAAGATATTTGCAAAACAACGATCTGTAGCGCTGTTTTATAATAATAAAACTGCACTATATATCATTTATTGTAATTGGGTAATTGAAATTTGATGATTTTTGGTACCATTCAAACTGTCTTATTGAGACAAATCAAATAGTGCCAAAATTATTGAATTTGGACTACTATATATAAAGATAATAAAGATAATTAATTTTTTATAACATTATTAACTTACTAAAATCTTGTTTATTATTAGCCAAAATTTTATAATTTTAGTACTATTCGAATTATCTCAATGAGATGATTCAAATAGTACCAAAATCGTTAAATTTTAATTACTCAATCAAAAGATATTACAAAATTTGTAAATTTTTTTAAAATTAAATTAATATTATACTTATATTTCGTATAATATTTTTAAGCTTGTCAATATAATTTTTGTTAAATTAACAAATTTTTTATTTCATTAAAATAAAATATAGATGTATAATTATATATTTTATAAATTTAATTTGAGAACAAAAATCAAAATTTTTCAAAAATTTGGTTTTTCTACTGTACTAAATTAAATATTTTGTATATTTTGTACTTAATTTAGTACAGCCTATAGTTATCAAATTGTTAAAAAATCAAAATTTTATGGTAATAGTAATTATAAGTGATTTGTGACTATAATATAGTTTTTTACTATGTTTTAAGTTCATCATAAAATTGGGTGCTTAAATAGAGGTATGACTATATGAAAACTTAATGTACTAAGTAAACTTGTACAATATATAAAAATATATCAAATTAGCAAAGTTATTTTTATTTTACTTGAAAATAGATGCATAATTTTGGATTTTTGATCAAAAAGTCAAATTTAAGCATCTTTTCTCCAAATTTCAAGTAAAATAAAAAGAATACTGCTGATTTAATATATTTTTAGGCTCTGAACAAGTTTATCTAGTACAATAAGTTAGATTTAATTAGTAAAATATTGTGAATCATAAGATTTTATAAAATTTATTAATAAAATTCTATAAAATTTTATTATTCATAAAATTTTACTAATTATTCTAATTCAATTCACTAAATAAACTTTTCAGAGCCTAAAAATACATTAAATTGGTAGTATTGTTTTTATTTTACATGAAATTTGGTAAAATGATACTTAATTGCAGATCCGTATGTAATAGATAGATTTACTATAGTGCAGATCTTATACTAAAAGAAATACAAGCATAGATTTTTATAATAAAAAATAGCTATTGGCTATAATTAATTACACGAACTATACTTGCTATGCAAAATTTATATCTCTATCATGCTGCCTATATTTATAAATTTATTATTGTTTGACGGTTTAAAATATTTTATATGAAGAAAAAAGATTTTATATTAGTTATATATGTTAATTTCATGTATAATTATATTCTAATCGCCTACTCGTTCTTTTTGGCGCTTATTAGTTCTGCTGCTACCCGTATTATATACTAAAGCGTGTTCGTCATTGCTAGCTTCTGTAAGTGCTCATTCTGATGCCTCTTTTTTGAAGATTGCACTATATCTTCTAGTCCATCCTTTAATAGTCTTTACCGTTGGAATATCCTCAACCGAAATTTCTCTGTTTTTCGCCAAATCTTCAAGATTGGCATGCATGTCTTCAGAGGAGTAACAATCTGCAGCTTTTAAGTTACCCGCCAAGAAAAAACCTTGCAAATATTGTAATACCTTTTTTTTAATATGTTTTCTTGCACCTTTATTNTCACAAAAAATTCATGAACAGCTATGGAAACCATACTGCATAAAACTTGCAAACTGGAAATCTTCACAAAACCTATCACAACAACCTTCTTACTCTATATTTACTAAATCCACACGCACATTCTTACACAACAAAGCTCTATATACCTATAATTGTATATGTGGTCTACCAGACCAATTACATGAAAACAATACAAATACTTGCCCACCTCTTGGGCTAGCACTTAGAAAAATAGACATTTGGTCATACAATTGGATCAAATATAGTTGTCCTACTAACTCTATTCTCCACATCCAAATCTAGGTGAGTTTTAACCACTCTAGTAGGTTTAGGTTGCAGATAATTTAGATAGAATTAGTTTATCTATAGTCTGAGTCTTAATTCTTGTATAATAATTTGTAATTTGAGAAACCCTGCGAGGAATCTCACACATTTTATTAATAAAGATAAAGGCAAAACCTCACCTTAACAACAAAAAAAAAAAAATAAAAATAAATATCAAATTTTATTATCGTTTTAGAAATCTTTCAAATTAGTACAGTAATCAACATAATAGCTTAAATTGCTTATGCATATCATTCATCGCACAAATCAGACAAATAGATTCACTCATTATTTTTATTATTTTAAGGAGAGTAACAAAAATCAGATGATTTTTTAGAGGGGAAGTGGGTAAAAAAAGTTGAAATTATATATAAGAATCTGACTATATATATATTAAGAAAGAGGGGGGAGTAGGCCTCTAATAAAAAATAATCAGATGATTAATGATATTGCCCTAATACCAATTTATTTTAATAATTTTTAATGCAAAACTTTTTGAAAAAAAATTGTTTTTTTAAAAAAACCAATTTGCAATTTTATAAGTTTGTACTATGCAAGTGCATTGATATATATATAATAAACATGTGCTTAAAATTTGAGCAAATTGGATTACTGGTTAAAAGAAATTAAGTTTTAAAGTTAGATAATTTATAAATTATTAATATGCACCAATTTATAGAATTGATAATAACTTTGATCCACTGGTCCATTTTAATGATTTAATTACCAAAATGCTCATCTAAATGAGATGATTCTAACAAGTACAAAATCATTAAAATCCAATCACAGGATCCCAAAATCATTAAACTTTTGTGTAATTTTAATAATAATTTTAAATAAATTTCTTTTTATTGAATAATTATTGACTCACTAGCCCTTTTAAATAATTTAACTACCAAAATGCTCATTTCATTGAGATGATTCTAACAAGCCTAAAATTGTTAAATTCCAATTACTGTATCCCAATATCAATAAAGATTTGTATTATGTTAATCAAATTGGTTCTATATATGGGGTGAGTTAGTAGAAAAGGGACAAATTTATCTAATAAATTTGTTCTTTTCTACTGACTCATCCCTATATATAAACTAATTTGATTAAAATAATACAAATCTTTATAGATATTGGGATGGAATTTAATAATTTTTGGCTTGTTAGTATCATCTCACTGATGTGAGCATTTTGGTAGTTAAATCATTCAAAATGGGCTTGTAAATCAATTGTTATTCAATAATAAAGAAATTTACTTAAAATTACTATTGAAATTATACAAATTTGAATGATCTGGAGATCCTGTGATTGGATTTTAACAATTTTGTGCTTGTTAGAATTGTCTCATTTTTATGAGCATTTTGGCAGTTAAATCATTCAAAACAGACCAGTAGATCAAAAGCTATTACCAATTATAAAAATTGGTACAATTTATACAGTTAACTCTTTCTAATTTGAACTGCTATGACTGCTTTTTTTTACTATATAAAAATTTGAAAAAGTTCAGTTTTTAAAAAGTTATATATGGCTTATCCAAACTTTATAATAAATTTACAAATATTCAAGAAGATTTTGTTCAGTTTTAAGAGAGTTTAATAGTGTTCAGTTTAGAGAGGCTCGGATTAGAAAGAGGTGACTGTGTAGTAAATTTTTTTAAAAAAAGTATTATTAATAAAAGTTTTATTTTAACAATAATATAATTAAACTAATTTTTTTTTTATAAATCTGATTAGTAAAAAAATATATTGAATTAAAAAAATTACAAATTAAATTATCCCTTAGATTGTAGTAGAACACAGGCAAATTTGCCTGCATTTTTGCACTTTTTTAGCTATGATTTACTTTTTTAAAATGCTAAAATAATTAAATAAACCTTTGTACAATTATATTTGAAAATAAGGATTACTTTTTTGCAAAATTAGTTTTTATATTATAAGAAAATAAATTATAGTTACATATAAGCTGAAAATAGATAATTTTAAGAAAAAATTTTTTTAAAAAATTTTATTACAATTTTTCTGCGATCTTATTTAGTTTTAGTTTTAGAACTATAGTTCTTAAGACAATATTGTAGTTTATATAAAGGATGACAACTTTCATTATTGCAACTTTAATGATTTACTTGTAAAAATTAAGACTTGTATTAGAAGTAAAGATTTTTTTTATAGACGGGAACATATAAAATTTGAAAAAATCTAAAGAAAAATTTTAATAGTAAAAATGCCAATACAAGAACTTTAAACATTTATTATATTAAAGTTTTCTAATGATTTTAAAAAAAATTTATAACAAAGTTACTAAAACAAAACTCAAAGAATATTTTTTACTTAGAAAAGATATGGCTAAAATCAATATTTAAAATTTTATTAAAAATTTTAAAATACGCAGGCAAATTTGCCTGTGTTACAATCTAAGGGATAAAAAATAAATTTGAATCGTAGCTATTCAATATGCAAATCTTTTTGCACCAGACTATATATAAGTATAACTTTTCACTAGTTGAAATCTGACTTTGAAGTGTGTGATATACTACTAGCCATTGAACATTTAGAATATTCATATACAAGTAAACAAATAAAAGAATATTTGGAATCTAAAATTGAAGAATTTGGTTAAATAGAAAACTAATTTGTGCAATAACTGATAATTGAGCAAATATGAAAAAAGTAATTAATAATTTGAATGGTATAAAACATTTACCTTCATTGCACATACACTTCAGCTTACTGTTATTTATGCTTTGAAATTTATAAATTTATATACTAAATAGATCCAAAAGCTTATTAAATTTTTTCTATTATCAAAACAAAGTCAATGCCTTGATCTGGCACAAATCGATCTAAAAAATCAAAAAAGATTAAGCAAAAAAACCTTGCCCAAGAAAATAATCTTAAATATATATCTGAAAGCTTATCAGATGCTAAGGATGTTGAAATAGAAAAACCAGTAATTATTTTGCATACTATTGAAGACACAAAAATCCACTGAAATTCCTCTTACCTATCTTAAAAAAGGCTTTTGAAATTTCATTTAGCAATTGAATGGCTTTTCAAAACTTTGTATCTTCAAATTGATAATAATGATATTAAAAATGATTTTAATAAATCAAACAATTGAATGCTTAAAAATCATAAATGGGAATTATTAGAGAAATTAGTAGAAATTTTTAGGCCATTTAATGACCTAACAATCTATTTTAGTAGAGCTCAATATTCAACTCTTTCAGTTCTTAATTTGAGTATTAAAGTATTAAAGTTTGAATATGCAGATAGTGAAATTATTAAAGAGAATTTCAATGCTAAATAATTAAGTTATTTTTTATATCAAACATACTTTATTTTATAAACCAAGTTTATTAAACTAATAATTTAAATTTTTACTTCAGATGAAAGGTTATTAGAAGAAGATTTTAGTGATAATGATCTTAATGATAATAAAGAACTATTCAAACCCCAAGCAATAATTTCAAACCTTCAAGGTGTTATTTATAATTCTTTGTAGAGCTACTATGAATGTTCTGATAATTTAGAAAATATTAAATTAATAGCTATCATACTGGATCCACAATTAAAATTAATGAGCACATAGTCTAAAGAAATATGAAACTATACACGAGGATGAAATTATTTCAGGTTCTAAAACCTGAAATTAAAATTTGAAGATGATTGAAGATGAAATTGTTTTTGACTTATTTTACTTGAAAGACGAAATTATTTGATACTTTTTTTGAATAGACAAAATTATAAGAAACATATCTATATAAATTTTATTTGCACTTCCTTATAAAAAATTTTAATTTTCTCTAAAGAAGACAAAATAGGCCTTTTTTAAAAATCAATTTCGGTGCCATCAATATAAAACCAAGCAATTGAAAAATTACAAACTGAATTTAAAACATGGAAAAATACAACTGTAACTAATAAATTAGAACTACCTGAAGAAACTATTACTCATCATTTTATGAGAAAAGTATTCATTCTAGTAATAATTAAAATAAAATAAAAAATATAAATGAAATCATAACTATTTTAATGAAGCAATAGCACCTGTTTTACTTGAATCAGCTAATTTTATGAGTAGTGGTATACAAATAAAAATTCTTTTCCTATCTTAAGTAAAATAGCACAAAAATATTTATCATTTCCTGCTACCTCAGTTTTAAGTTAGTATCTTTTTTCTGATGCTGGTAATCAAATTACTTCTAAGAGAACCCATCTATCAAATGGGGTAATAGGCAAGTTATAATTTATTAAAAGAAATAATTTGTATTGTAGCATTTGGTCATAAATATAATAAATATACTCAAATTTCTATTGTTATTGCTCATTTACACTCTTTTTAATGATCACTTGAACCAAATTTTTCTACCAAAGAAAAACAAAAAGTTTTTGTTAAAGCATTGCTTATACTTAATATATAGTAGAATAATACAGAAGTATAGTTTTTATAAAGTTCAACTCTTTCTCTAAGGACTCCTTTGTATATTTGGCAAAAGCATCTTCATACAAGATAACTGGCAGGAGGTGGTGCCCTTTTATAAGAAATTTTGGTAAAGTACAAAGAGCTTCTCTTTTTCATCGACGAAGTAATCTGTGACAAAACAGTAGGGAACAACAAAAAAAAGAGTTTTATCTGGAATATTCTCTTCTTTAAATTTATACAAGTATCATCTTACTCCCTTTTGGACTTTTCAAAATTTTGCCAAAAATTGGAAAATCTAGCTTATCCCTTCAAAAGATCAGCAGTATTTACTCCTTTCGAAACAGGAATGCACTTACCTAAATGGAATTGACATTATAAGTAAATTTTGGTACTGCTTATGAAATAAATAATGAATGATATGTCAGAGATCTGAAGGGTACACATGTTGAAATTTCTTCTCAAATTTTCTACTAGGATTATTTTTGTTTTTTTTATATATAGTACTATAATAGTGCTTTTCTCTATGCAGTGCTATATAATTTTTATAGTCTAGCATAAGCAATAATAAAGCCATTATCTTTTTACTTTTCTTTTGCCTTTTTCTTCTTTCTTTTCTTTTTTTTATTTGTAAATTTGGTTTTCATTTAGGTAGTAGAGGTTTTTTCCCTTTTTATTTTCCCCTTTATTTTCTATATATATTGTATTTCTTTTCATTAGTAATATCCTTCTACTCAAGAAGCTAGGAGAAGAAGGTTTAAAGAAGGCAATCATAATATATAAGGTTGTAGGCTGCCCTTCAGTGATATATTAATTAGATTATGCAGAGACATTTAGTATTGAAATAAAGTCTACTATAGCAGATCGAATATAGGTACTTTTCGAAATAATCAGGTTAGTCAATATTTGTAAATTAGATAAAAAATTTTATTTCTGTAAAGCTGATGTTAACTAGCATCTAATAAAGTATTGGCATGATAACTGAATTAAAAAATAATAAAAAAATATACTCAAATTTTAAAATAAGATCTATAAAACTTTATACTAATACTATTAATAAAGAATAAATTTAAATAAATTAAATGATTACTGAGTGATCTTAGTACATTCAACCTTTAACTTTTGTATAAATAAAAAATAATAATTTGAAAAAAAGACTATAAATTACCACCTACAAATAACTGCAAAATTTCTGATATAGTATAACTTTAAACTGATTTTGCCAAAATTGATAATCTGTAATAATTGATAATAAAAATAATTTACTACGAATGTTTAATAATCAAAACCTAATAATGTGAGCTGATCAACAAATTGAAAATTGTTGCAACAAATTAAAAATCATTGTTATGTACAATAGGACCTGGACATATAGTACAAAGATCATATATTACACATTTCAACCAAAACTTCCAAAATTTGAGAAGCAAAAAAATAGTTTGGCAATTATCTTGGCATCTAGTGGTTCAATTTGAATAAACTTTTTTTAAAAAATAAGGCTCTCTGTGTGGCACATCTAACAAAAAAAGTTCATTCAATTCTGATTACTGGATTAGAAGTTATTTAAATAAATATTGTTTTGTTATTTTTAGCAAAATTGGCCAAAATCTAGTTATGACCTATATGAGAAATGTTTAAGGTCCTTGTACAATACATATTACAACATATAGCAGATTATATATCAAAGGAGTTTATTTATTTTTTTTTATTATTATATTTTAAACAATCCCGTTTGACCCAGGTTATAACAATTTGTGACCCGTGACCCATACAGGTCACTTGATCCAAATCAGAACACTAGATACAGCCTGTATATATAGTTTATAACCAACTTATATGGGTCACTCATGTGGTGACCCACAGGTAACCTGTGGGCAGTGATATCACTTGGCATTTGGCTAGCCAGTGGTCACGGCCAATGGCCGTGCCCAAAAAACCAAAAATATAAATTTCATTTTTAGCTAAAATGGCCAAATAAAGCTAGTAATCTGATTGGTCCAATATTAATACATGTTTATTACTAATTAATTATATAACTTTAAGCATTTAAAAATATAGCTAGAATAAAGTTTATTTATATGCCTTATATACTTTTTAACTTTATGTTTAATGATGCCAAGATTTAGATATCTTTAATAAAATAAATCATTTGATATTTTAAATAAATAATAGTTTAACAGTTAAGGGTTTTAGAATTAAAAAATATAGCATATTTTAGAAATAAATAAGAATTTAAAAAATTTTATTTATGTATTAAAATTTTGAAATTGGAAAATGAAATTGGAGTATTTAAAAACTCCTATTTGACAAAATAAGTAAAAGTTTTATTGCGTAAATCAACTAACTATTTAATAACAAAATACATATTAAATAATAAAACTTTGATTCAAATTATATACTAAATCTTCACTCAAAAATCACCTACTATTAAACCTTTGACCAAATTATTTTTTTATATAACTAACTGAACCTTAGCTCAATTTATTTACTGAACTTTCGCTCAAATTATTTACAAAACCTTTGTTCATCTTACTTATTAAACCTTTGCTTAAATCATTTTTTTATACAACTTGCTGAACCTTTGCTTAAATTATTTATTAAATTTTTATTTGAATAGTTTTTTTATATAACTTACTAAACCATTGCTCAAATTAATTATTAAACCTTTGTTCAAATTATACTTTTATATAATTTTCTAAATCTTTGCTTAAATTACTTTTTTATCTAGCTTATTAAACTTTCCGTTAAATTATTTTAATATAACTTATTAATTTTCATTAAATTATTTTTTATATAACTTATTAAACTTATGCTTAGATTTTTTTTTATATAGCTTAATAAGTGTTACTTAAGGGGAGAGTTTACCCTATGTTAATCACTTGTAGATTACTTGCAAATCATGTGATTTGATTGGCTAGTTTTGTATTGTCACCTGCAAAATTTATTTATCACCCGCAAAATTCATTAACTTAGTAAGGGCAGTGTCATTAATCACCTGATTATTTTTTATCAGAGGCCTACTCCCCTCCCTCTTCTTTAATATATAAATAGTCAGGTTCTTATATATAATTTTAACTTTTTTTACCCCCCTCCCCCCCTAAAAAATCACCTGATTTTTGTTACTCCCCTAAGTAAATTTTTAACATTCCAACTTAGTTAATATGGTGATTTTTTTTAATGTTTTGATAAAACAAGTTTTTTTTTTTAAGGTAAGGTCTTGCTCATATCTTTATTAGTAATTTAATAAGTTACTACAAGGAGTACACTAATTAACAAATTATATACAAGAATGGGAGCTCAGATTAGTTTATCTGCAACCTAAACCTATTAGAGTGGTCAAGACTCATCTAGTTTAAAATTGTTAATATGAAGTTAGTGGAAACACTACACTTGACCCTGTTAATGGCCCATAGGTCAAGTTTTCTAAGATATTCCCATAGGAGGACAATGGTTTTAATTACTGTATAGTTGGTCTAGCTGTCCACATCCACATAGGCAACTATAGGTGAATAGGTAATAAAACAAGTATTAAAAAACATGTTTAGTAATATTTTGTAATGATATTTATTTTTATATAACTTATCCATAGTGATTGTGTTGTGTAATCTGATTTATATAGTAGAGTTATAAAAATGATCTACATATACTCTATCCTTAAGTTATCATATATATTAATATCCTTTTATGCAGTATTTTTATACACTTTTCTTTTTTTATTACTATACAAAAACATTTGGCCATTTGGCCATTGGCCAATAGCCATATCGCCAAATAATTTTAATTGGCCTGGCCAATTGATATTCAACTTTGGCCATAAAATTTTGGCCATTTTTGGTCAAATTATTTTGTATTGGCTGATGGCCAATTAAATTTTGTTTGGCTGATTAAATTGCCATTACTGCCTATAGGTTAACCAGGACCCCAAACATCTTTCTATATAGGTCATAACTGGATTTTGGCCAATTTTGGCCCAATTTGCTGAAAATAACAAAATTTATTTGTTTAAATAACTTTTGATTTAGTGATCAGATTGAATGAACTTTTTTTTTAGATTCATTTCACTGAAAGCTTCATTTTAAAAAAATGTTTGTTCAAATTGGTCTACTGGATGCCAAGATAATTGGCAAAAACTTGTTTTGCTTTTCAAATTTCAGGGGTTTTTGCTAAAAAAAACAAGTATGACCTCTATACTAGCTGTTCGGGGTTCTGGTTAACCCATGGGTGACCATAGATGACTCGCAGTTTGACTACTCGAGTGGGCCATAGTCAGGGCCCAGAAAAATCCCATTTTGATTTGAAAAAAATTTATTCCGATTTGGTTAAAAATCCAGTTTATTCTGATATAAAATTTTTTTTATTTATGGTTATTATAATACATAATAGTAAGTGCACAAAGTGATTTCTCACTTAAATTATATCTGTTATTATTTAGAATTTTGTTATAAATGCTAAAACTATGTTCTACACTATAAGATGAAATTGGAAACCAAATACATTTCATGGCTATTTCATTTAAAAGTGGTAATTGATTTGAAATTTTAGACCAAAATTTATCTAGACTATTAAATTCAATTTTTGCTAAATTAATATCACAATAAATTGCCCATTCTTGTAAAAGCTCTGTAGATAGTCAAAAAATTCCGAAATATATTAATACGAAGTAATATTATGACTAATAGTAAATAGATTTATAAAACGTAAATCAAATACTTGAGTTTCTTTAAATAATAAACGTGCTGGATGATTAAGAATATAATCATCATATTTTATAGCTGCATATTATATGCTAAATAAAATATTGGATAAAATGCTTCAGGACTTGTATTAAATTTTTGAAACATGTTTAAAACCAGTTGTAAAAAATTATTTGAAGTTTTGTTAGTGTTAATCGAATTATCTAATTGTTTAATATGACTTTTAATAAATGGAAATACTAGTACGTTTTCTTGTTGAAAAAAATCCAAGTCTTGAACAAATTGTTGACCAAAGTATTTAATAAAAGTTAAAGATAATTGTGTGCGTCTATATCTTTGAGTATCAGAAAGAATTTCTACAATAAGGTCTATAGCTATTGATGGATTTTTTTTTGTTCCTTAATATAAAAATCACGTATATATACTGGAGTTGCTGGCCGTAAGTAATTATTACGGACATTTCAGATTACAACCTGGGTTGCAACTCTTAATAACAGCTAAAATCCAAAGTTGTAATATGTCATATTTGCTATAAATGTTGTATTGGTTATATTAGCTGTTATAGTTGTAATTGTTACAATAGGTTGTAAATGCCATAATAGGCTGCAAAAGCCATAATATCTATATATAAATATTGTAATAATATCATTTTTAATTTTTAATTCTTTTGTACAGTGCTGTCTTATTGAATAAAGCTGTTAGTGATAGATTTGGCTTTCAATGCGATCTAGTTTAATTTGGTCTATTTCAAAATTAAATATTTTTACCTGTTTTATCCAGGTATATATACTCATTCATACTGGTTTGGCGAATTTTATTTTTAATAATAATTAAGAGATTTCAAAATTAAAAAACTTTCTGGTTTATAACACAAAATAGCAAATTGCTATTTGAAAAATTGTGCTATGATAAAATGTGCTATTTTTCATTATTGTTTTGTCTCTTATCTTCGGGTATACTGATTTCTAAGAAGAACACATATGGGTTTTGTCCCTTTAGCTATCGAGCAACCTCGTAGCCTTGATGTACTGTTAGTATTTTTTCTACATATTCTTATTCTTTTAAAGGCTGCATATCACATACTATCATAAGCTATGACTGTATTACTTTGGCTATCGTCTGACAGGTCTTTTCCTATATGTGACTATCGTTTCGATAGGCCACAACAAAACAATACTCATAACACAGAGACATATTTTCCAAATGTGCTCCTAATTCACCATGGCTACCGTCCTAGCAGGCTAGTTCAAATGACAGTAACTAACTAATCACTGGGCAGGGATATAACCAGAATAAAAGTTGGGTTTACAAAAAAGACAAAGTTGAACCTATTTATCAATTACTTTACCTTTTAATATACTATGCCTATTATCTCATACTTGCTTACTAATGCATACTTAAATACATTGATCCATATCTAATTACCTCATACTTTTGTTCAATCAATTGTGACCATAATCGGGCCTGTCATATGTTCGATCGGGTAACAAAAGATTCGAGACAAAAGCTGCCTTGATACTTATATATTATTTTAAACCTTAATTAATTCTGTTAGTTATTTGATACGTAATTTCATTTGATTATAGCAAATTATAATTCTTTGTTCCGTATATAATTAAACAAGTACACTTCTATATATTACCTGTATTTACAACTCTAAACCTGTAAACCAATAATTTATCATAATATCTAGTATGACTATCAGATTTGGGATAAACTAATCCTTAATATTTATTATAATTTACAACCATTACGTATATTACAACCATTTTAACAATTACAGCTATTACACCAATTACAATGAGCTAAAAAATACAGCTTTTTAAACAATTACAGCAAAAAATTACAACGCTGGAATAAAAAGTTGCAACCTTTCAACCCTATCAAACCTATTACGGCAGGCAACTCTAATATATACCAAATATTCCTTAATATAAAAGGCCATATGAAATCATGAATTCCAATGAGTAGTATTTGATAATAGAATATTAATTGGATTTAATACTCCATTATTTTTTAAATATTTAAGATATCTAGCACATTAGTTTTTTGCAAATATAATAGATTTTATAATATTTACTAATAGTTTATATATATCCTCAAAATGTGAAATTGAAATCTATGCTTTACCAAAAAAGTAATAAATAGCTATAATTAGATATATTAAATTTGTATTTGCAATAAATTTTACATACCTGATCAAATTTATAATATGCGCCAAACATGGTAAATAAATAATTTGGGGCATAACAGGCTTTAAAACCTCTTGAACACATTTTTCATATATGCAGCTGAGTCAGAAGCAATTAAACATAGCTTATTGAAAGATATATTCTATTTAACTAAAGTATGAATTATAAGTTGCCCTATTGTAGAATTATATACATGATCTAAATAATCTACAGCTATTAAAGATATTAAACCTTGATAGCTAAATAATATATTTACTACACTTCGTGCTCTGCTGTCAGTAGTTTCATTAATAATTATTGATACAGGTTTATTATCAAATTTTTTTTTAATTGGGCTAATTATATATTAAAAACTGTAGGAAGATATTGCTAACATAAAGTATCTGCTTTAGAAATAGCGCTACCCTTGCTTACATATTCTTTTATCCAAAAAAGAAGTTTATCAACTTTTTCCAAAGGTATGTCAGCATTAACAAATGCCAAACTAGATCATTAATTATAGTTTTTTGATTCATTTTTATTGATTGTTGTATTTAATGTTTGTTGTATTAAATTTGGGGGTGAGTCAGTAGAAAAGAGACAAATTTATCTAATAAATTTGTCCCTTTTCTACTGACTCACCCCATTTGTTTGTCTAGAACTTGCATTTTCTTTAAATTTTTTATGATTCGCTATATTTATTTACGTAATGATAGTTGTCTTGTATTCCCAATTACTGAATGATTACAAAATCAGCACATTAGGACATTATTATCGCAAAAAAGTCTTCTGGAAATTCTTGTGCACAATTTTATACTGAAATACGTTTTGGTAGCATTTTAAATAAATATTGGTTAAAAAAGTTTTTAAAAAATTTAATATTTAAACGAATTGCTTTTATAACCAATATTAGATAATATAACAAAGGTATTTTTATACCAAATTAAGTATTTAATTCAATTTTTATTTTTTAACCTTCACACGCAAAATAAACATTCTATTTGCCACTCTCCTATAAATATATGCTTTATGGAATACTACTATATTAATTCAAAGAAAAAACCCCTGAATCAAACTTTTTTTCTTTATTGAAAACTTGTTTCTAACAGAATCAATACAAATAATTAAAATAGATTAGTAATAATAGCGATGACAATATTATGAAATCATTTATTCTTTAAGTAGATTTACAATAAAAATCATGACAGAAATATTATCATATAATTTTTATCCAATCAAACTTGATATAAATCATGTGATCATGTCTAACTCTAAAAAATTCTGATATATTCATATATATTTATATTTGAACTTTTTCGAGTCCTTGGCCATAGTTTGATCAGAGTACCCGTCTACCTGCAGGTGACCCAGATGATATCTACTCGAGTTAGAACACTAGTCTCTAAGTCACATGTTCACCAATTTGCTCTTCACAAATTGGTTATAATATGATTCACATAATCGAATCAATTTTGATTGGTCCATCACAGGGTCACTATAGGAACAGATTGCCATGATAACAGATCACTATAAACCAATGCTCTTAAGGGTAGAGTATATGTAAATCAATTTTTATATAATCTTGATGGCAAATTTTTCTTTTTAAAATTAAAAAAATTTTATTAAGTGGTAAAATGCAGATAAAGGATAAAAAATGATGATCATTTTATAATAAATTATGGTGAACATTTAATAGTAAATTTCTTTAGTGTGCAAATAAGGCTTTTCTACATATAAAAGTATTTTTTTACTAAGCAAACCTTTTATAATTTCTAATTAAACTTTGCAGAACCTACTTTCTAATTCTAAGGATAGTTAAATCATTTAAATCATATTAGTATATGACATGATATGGGTATTTATTGTTTGTTTACTATAGGGTTTTTTATTATGACAAAAATATACAACATTCTACTTCTATATAATGCAATTAGTAAAATTCTACTGATTTTTACTATGAAATTTTGACCCTTTAAACTGTGGATTACTACTTAAGTAAGTTATTTTAAAATTTATTATAAAAATTGTAGAGTAGGTATTTGTAATTCTAAAGGTAGTACGGGTGTGGCGACTTAGGGAAGTTGGTAAGTTGTCACCCCCAAGTGGCAGGTCTAGGGTTCAAATCCCACTGGTGACACTTTGGAAAAATAGACCTGTGTTACAGTAACCATTTCCTGTCGATCGGTTGGGTATATTATCTGTAGTCCTTGGTTACCATCTCGAATGGAAGCTTTCGGGCAAAGTTGTGTTCAGTGACACAGACAAATCCAAGGAACCGGGGAAATGGAAACCCATTTGGAAAGTCCTGAGTAAGGAGGTAGCAACGATCTTCAACGGTGCTACCAGAACTGGAATATCAGAAACCGGAGCTGGAGAACTGGACGATATGATCTTCGGAGGAGAGGATCCACCAACCTGGCCGCCGGAGTCGTACCGGAGGAAAAGGACCTATGTTCTGGAATTAGGTACCAGGGGAAGAAAAACCATAGTAGCACCTAATGCTGGGTAGATCAACCCTTCCGGGCCAACTGGTTTGGAAGTTTGGGGCACCCGGTGATGAACCAGTAGGAAAGTAATGGTGGGTACCGGGGTCGGTGTGAACCTTACAAGGGCAAAAGTAGGTAATGGTAGTGGTTAGGTACCCCCTGACTGCAAGTTGCTTGCCTCGGTGAGTGCGTAAGTTACCGAAGTGTAGGTAATACCTGTGTGGGACAGGGACTGCTCTACCAAGTTTACTCGCGAGGATAAATTAGTCCTAAGGGGATGTAGGTAGCATCCGGGACTGTCTTCGACTGACTAATGTATCGGAGGGCTGTACTAGTGATCACAAGTAGGATTGACATGCGAAGCGTTGGACCAGAGGGTTTAAATAGGCAATTCCTAGTTGGGTTGTAGGTATGGCAACTAGTGTAGAACCTTTGGACGGACTACTTAAATTAGACAACCAAAAGTTGTACGTGTGGCTAGTTGTACTCTCATTCAATGTAACTCAATTGTGGGTGCATCCAAAGAGGCGCCCTTGATCCATAGGCTTGATTAAATAAACCCTCACCCAAAGCGGGAACTTTAACACAAAAAAAAAAAATTCTAAAGGTAGTAAATTATTAATATTGGTTAGATATTTGCTGAAAAGCATGTAGTTAAAAATTGGGTATTGATTTTTTGTTTACAAAAATTATATAATGATTATATGATCTAACCAATCAAAATAAACAATTTTGTGCTCTGCAGCAAATTTGAAGCCACTATAGCAAACTTTATAACATATACAAGTATACTTTTTTAAAATAATTTGTTTATTAAAATTTATATCTTTAGAAAGAGTATATTTTAATTTACAAAATATAAGATTTTGAAAAAAATTAATTGTGTTCTTGAAAATTTTTATTAGTGGCATATTTTTATTCTCTATATAAAATCTTGATTTGCCATGCATATCATATAAAAATTGATTTACGTATACTCTAACCTTAAAATACTGTATATAAAATGCAGTACTTTAAAAAACCATTTTGATACCTATTTAACCAAATTGAATAAAAATTTTTTATTTAAATTCTATTATCTTATAGAATTCAAAAATTTATTCAATTTTGATAAATAATAATAAATATTTTGATTTAAAGTTTTAAAAAAATAAATAATATAGCAAAATATTACAACTTTGAATAAAAATTTCTTGGAATTCATTTATCCAAATTAATAAAATTTTTTACAAATTTATAAAAATTTATTTAATTTAGTTAGGAGGGTGTCAATATATTTTTATTCAAAGCTTTCAAAAAATAAAACATCTATTAAAATAAGTAAAAGCTATACAAAATTTTTTTTAAAACTCTAAATAAAAATATCTTGACCTGTATTAAAAATCAGGTTGAGTTTTATATTTTCATGAAAACAAATTTATTTAATTTAATGTTTTCAAAATTTATTTATATTCTCATTAGTAAAATAATTTATATTTTTAGTTTAGAACATATCAGAAATTTATTCAAATTTTGTCCAATCTTTCTTATTTTTATATTTATTCATTTCTAGAGTTCGCAATCAGGTAACCCAGTCGTGCATGCATATTTGGTCAAGATTTTCTAAATTCTTGCCTTTTAAATTATCTTTTTATTAATAATAAAATTTACAGATAAATAATAATCTATATTTGATTACTGTATTTACACGAAATAATGCACATAGGCATTATTTTGGAAATTGGATTTCCTTATAAT
This sequence comes from Gigaspora rosea, assembly GCA_003550325.1. Classification (NCBI taxonomy): domain Eukaryota; kingdom Fungi; phylum Glomeromycota; class Glomeromycetes; order Diversisporales; family Gigasporaceae; genus Gigaspora; species Gigaspora rosea. Next base: position 81,283 of record QKWP01001222.1, on the reverse strand, counting down.
AGCATAGTTGGTTTCGAAATAATGCCCATGTGCATCCTGCAATAATGCGCACCCCACATACTAATGCTTTAATAAGCATTTAGAGGTTGATCGAAATTAGACCTTTGCTCTGAAATAACACTTATGCACGTACTCAAAATAATGCGCATCTCCTCGAAATAATGCGCAGGTGCGCATTATTTTGCATAAATATGGTACTACAAATGTTCTCTAGTTTTTCTATTATCTTTGAGCTATCTAATCTAAAAAACAGATCATGGTTACTAGTTGATCTGTTTTGTTTAATTTAAAATTTAGTTAATTCAAAAATCAATACTATGGTAACTTCATATCATAAATCACGTATATTTTAATAAATATATAAAATCTTAAGTTTTAAATAATATTTTTTAAAAATGTAACTGATAAAAACTATTATTTTTATTAGTACTATCCAAATTATCAGTTATAATATTTAAAAAAAAGTTTATAAAGTTATACAGTATGTGTTTAAAGCTATTATGCTTTCAAAATTTTGATGTTTAATATAAAAAAATTAAAAATTTTTTTTATATATTTTTTTATCCAATCAGAATTAGAATATAACGCATTCTGATTGGCTAATAAGTATTTATATATATCCAAATTTGGCGCATTTGATATGAAGTGACTTGGTGCACTATAGAATAAAATTTTATATAGAAGTATGTAGAAAATTTACTCTTCTGCAACTTCAATAATAATTAAAAGTAGCTTAAAAAAATTAGTTTTCTAAAATTACTAATTAAATATAGCAAAAAAATGGGTCAAAAGTTTGGAACCCTATTCTTTTCTTTTTTAGATAATTTTGGAACTTTACATGATTTTCATATTTAATTCTATACAGCTATTATTCTTATATAGAGAACATATTTTTGAATTATTATAGTTTCAAATTTTTTTATAGAGAGCATTTACAAAATATTAAATAATGTCGGGGATGATGCTGAAATCAGATGATGCTGAAATTTGGGGTCGATTTGAAACTATAAGCCCTGCTAAAATCCACATATACTCTTTAAATATCAAATCTACACCCAAACCTTATCCTAACCTTATAAAACAAAGACGAAAAAACACCTCAAAAAAAACTTAAAATTTTATATCAAAATAAATCAAAATTTTAGGATCATCTGATTTTAGCATCATCCCTGACAAATAATTTCAAATTTAAATGTATGTTCATATGGGGTGTCTTCTATTAAAAGGGCCCATTTTTACAATTTTTCAAAAATTGAGTTTTTATTAGATTCATGTAAATTTTAACATGATTGACATTTTTCAATTATAAATGAAAGTCGATTTGCATAATAAAAAATAGAGATAATGCAAAAGAAATATTAAACGAAGTTGTCTAAGGCCAAACACATCACGAGACTACCCGATAGTCATCTGCTACATTTAACCAATCAAAAGTGTGAAATTTGGTTAATCCCAGATCAGTTCGAAAATCAAAACAAATAGTTAAACTCAATTATCTCAAAATGAGATGAATGTAAAAATGGGCCCTTTTAATAGGGGACACCCCATATAAGAACACGAAAATATAAGATTTCCAACATTGATTTTGATATTTAACTAACCAATTTAATAATTTTTTTTTATTTGAATTCTATAGACCTATAGAATTTAAAAAAAAATTCTTATTAAATTTGTTTTGGTACTTGTTAAGATGTTTTGCTCAAAGTTTTAAAAAATTTTGCTACTGCTTTTATAATGAATTTTTTTAATAACTATGAGTAAACATAACTTAAAATCATCTGATTCAATTTAATAAAAAAATTTTTTAAAGAATTTTACAAACTTGTATAATTCAAATAAAAAAATTAATCAAATTTGGCTATAAAGTTATTGAAATATCCATACTTTATAGGTTTAAAAAAAATTTAGTATTGCTTCAATTGTAATTGATGATTTAAAATTTTTAAAAATACGAACAAAAATATCTAGACAACCACCTTAAACAGAATTTACATATCTGTAGAATTTAAATAAATAAATTTTTATTAAATTTGATGAGCCAGTTATTATATTAGCTTTAGTTAATAATTTTAAAAAATTAAAAGTTAGTACAGTATACTAAAATTGATGATTGTGATTGGCTGTAAATTGATCTGCCTGTCCCATCAATTTCATAGGGTTGAGGCATCGATCTATGTGGCCAGATGATTTTGCTAGTGATTATCAGATTAACTGATAATTCGGTAAGATAGTGCCAGTTGATCTATTATGATTGATCAGCATTAAAATAATCATTAATTGTTCAGATTTTCAATTGGCATAAGATACTCTTCTTATCACCAGTTTTATGTACTGTATATCTGTATATGATATTTTGGATTTTACTATATTCAGTTGGTGCGTTCTGTCTTATTTCTTCTAATATTGGATTACAGTTTACTTTTTCTGATACTTTATTTCTATCTCGAAAATCGAATAATTTTCTTCCGTAATAATTATTAAGATACTTATTAATTTTGGTAAGTCTTCTGCATAATCTATTAATCTTGAAGGTTACACCTTTTTTGTATTTTTCAATAGCGACTATGTCTTTAGTCATTAATTTTTCTGTCTTCTTTTTAAAGCTATTAAATTCTATTTCCATCATAAGTGATATGAGGGATTCTTCTTGTTCATCAAGTGATTCTATTTCGCAGTACAGTCAGACCTCTCTATAATCACAAGTTGGTTGCGCCCTATTTTGGTGATTGTATAGAGGTGTGACTATAAATAAAATACCTTGACATGGTCACATGACCAAAGGACAATAAGTAATATATTTGCACATATTTGAAATACTATAGTATTAAAAAATTTAAAATGTTTGGTAATGAAAAACTTTTGATCCAGTGGCCCAATTTGAATAAAATAACAAGTGTTTAACTCTATGAGACAATTTTAAAGAGTCTAAAATCATCCAAATTTAGCTACAAAATGCTAAGATCATTAAAGATTTTTTATTTAGATGTTTAAATTTAATCAATTCTTAAATATGTGAAGTGACACAAATCCTTAACGATCACAAGATCTTGTAATTGGATTTTAACGATCTTAGGCTCATTAGAATCGTCTCATCGAGACGAACATTTTGGTAGTTGTTTCATCCAAATCGGGCCACTGCATCAAAAGTTATTTGTTGTCAAACATTTAAGAATTTTTAATAGAATATTTTAAATATACATGAAAATGAATATTGGCCAATCAGATGTTATAATCTATATTTAGTCGAAATTTGTGATTATAACGAGGGTTTTTATTAATAAAATTGATAAAAAAATCAAATTTTTTTTGTGATAGTGATTATAGGTTATTTGTGACTATAATGAGGTTTTTTACTATGTTTTAAGTCCGTCGTACAATATTGGGTGCTTATATAGAGGTGTGACTATATAGGGTATGACTATAGAGAGCTCAGACTGTAATTGAAGTATTTTCCAATTTCTTGAAATATGAAGTCTTGATTCTTCTGTAGCATAGGTATCAGGTTCATAAATACGACTTCCTGAAATGTATGCCATGTCCAGTCAGATAATTTATTTGGCTCTATTGCTAATGGTTCTTGTATCCAATCCCATAGATATATAAATATCAAGAGTGTAATGCTATATATCACATCTTGAACTTCACATCTTTGAGTGGTCTATTCAAGTTGTGATGGCACTATTTCACTCCAGATCTTTTGTAATTTTTCTTTGTTAAGGATTATTCCTGATTCTTCAAGTGTTTCTCGCATTGCTTATCTTCTTCTGTTTCTAAGGTTTCATTTCCAAAATTATCTGTATAGACATCTACTTTTCCTCCAGTTCCTTGCATCATTTCTAAATAAGGTTTTCAGAATGTATTCTTTGTGATAACATTATTTGTATTTCTTTTCTGAATCTCTTCTAAATATAATGACTTGTACTAATCATCTATCTTTTAATTGGTTATTTCTTCTGCAATATGCGCAATTATTATAGTACGTCATTTCGTAGATTTTAGTAAGTTCTTTGTATTCAAAGATGGGTCAATATTGTCTACATCTTGAGCATTGTCATGTTCTTTCGTCAATTTCCATTTTTGAGTTTGAAGTTTTTTAGCTTTTCATATTGGGTATTGTCCTTTATATGTGCCTAATTCACATTTTCCTTTAAAGTATTTTCAAAATAAGGTTTTCTTTATTTCTACAATCTGCACACTTGGTGCATATTCCTCTTTGTCCTAGTTTGAATTGTAAGGATTTCTTATATTCACTACATTTTGTATACTTATATATTTTTGTAGCGTGATCGGGATTTTCTTGTATAAATTTCTCAAGTTTTTGTATTTTTTTCAATAGATTTCTTTTGATGGTATAATCTTTTATACTCTTTTGCTTTAGAATCGTTAAGGCGTAATCTGCATTTATTACAGCACTTATATTGCTTTTTGGTTTTCTTACTTATATCGAAGTTGTCTGTTTCTTTGTATATTTTGCAATTTCTACAAATTGGCATTTATGCTATAATAGTTTGAACTTTTTTTTTAATATAAATGTATTCGTACCAAATATCTATCCTAATAGCTATTTTTCGTCTTTGAGTACATTGTCAAATAGTGCAATAATATAATAGTATTTTCCAATAAATGGTTGATTATTGGCATCTTTGTACATATTTATTTTGATTCCAGGTGTTCCTTGATGTACTATTATTTGTAAAGGTTCTTTGTCCAAAATGGGGACACAATAGTATGCTTCTTTTTTAATTTCTTCTTTCAATAATCCATAGGGATGTAATGCTTTTTCTGCTTGAGTAGTAAATAATGATGTTGTTATTTCATAAGGTGGTATGTTTGTTGAAAATACCTGTAATATAATTTTTCCAAATATATATCTGTCTGGTATTACAGATATTTGGACTGTTATTTGCGACTTGAGTACTGAAATAATATCAGTATCTTTTGGTAAATGTATAAATATCTAATATATTGTATTATTGAGATATTGTAAATACAGTGTTTTATATTTTGTTGATATCGAGTTATACTCAGTTTTTGGTACTACTTTTATTTTAGTTGGTTCTTCTTTATAAATTGGTGTATAGTTAAAAGTACTATCTTCTAGTATTTGACCTGTTCCATAAGTGTTCATTGAAATGTAATTCTTCATCTTCTAAACCTACTATAGTTCATACTTGCACGAAGTTAGCCCCTTCATTGGTTAAGATTCCTTGTAAAGAATTTGCTCCGTGCACAATAATTTGTGTTATGAAATATGGTATTAATCCTTCTTCTGTTGCTTTAATAAGTTTTCACTTAATTGCACCTATTTGTTGATAAGTTGCAGTTAATAGATTGATATACTCAGTTTGTTTTTGTTGTTATTTATGAATAAATATAGCAGTATCATTTGGTATTAAACTGTTGACTTCAAGTACTTGTTGTAAAACTACTAATGTTTGTCCTAATCTATGGTTGCTTGTTGGTAAACAGCATAAGATTAATTCTTTAATAGTGACTTCAATATCAAGTTGTACTTCTTCAATTGATCTTTGTGTAAGGATTTCTTTAGTAGGTTTAATATATTTTCTGAGGATATTTCTAAGTCTTGATATAAAATTCTACTGGTAATTGAATTTAGCGTTTTCAGGTGTAATACTTTCTTTCAATTGTTTTGGGATTTTTACTAATAGTTTCTTTTTATGTTTCTTGTTGGAATTCTTTTTCCTACTTCTTTTAGGCATTTAAGCAATTATATTAGAGAGTTAATTTGCCTCCTCTTGAGGTTATACTAAAGCCTTCTTTAGTAATAGTGGATATTATAATTAAGTTGTTTTGCTCTAACTCCTTTTATAGTTTCCTGGAGTTGTATTCCTGTATTATTTCTGTATAAATTGTTCAATAAAGTGACTGTTTTTTGTACTGCGTTAGTATTATTAATTTTGTTTTGCTTTGCAAATGATGCTGTGTTTATTTGTATTGCTACAATAGCTGCTTGGTTTATTAGTTTTAGGCCGTTTAAAGGTACATTGCCTTGGTTCCTATATTGTCTTCCAAAATTTTCTTCAAGAGTAAATAGTCCTCTCTCAGTATTTTGTAAATATTGGAGGATAAATCTTTGTTGTCTAAGTTTTTGGGATATTAATCCTTATTGGCGGATCTTTATTTGCACATAATTTGGAATTGGATGTAAATTACTTCTTTGTTGGTTCTGTCTTATCTAATATTGTGTTCAAAAGGAGCTGGTCCTCTTTTATGATATTTAAATGAGTTTTCACAAGGTATATTTTGTTTCTCACAGTTGGTACAATTGGTATCCACTTTGGTACAGTGTATATGTTTAGCTCTACAATAGTTGCAAGATTTAGTAGCTCTTTTATGGTACTTATGAAATCGGTTTGACTTCATGCTGCTTTCTAAAGAATTTTATCCATGTTTAAATAAGTTTTCAGTTCATAGAAGAGAATGTAATTTCGAATTCATGTGATTGACTTTGCCAGAATAAGTGAATAAGTATTAGTGAATAATATATTGTAAATCGTGGTTGTCTTGGCCACTTATAGTAATTGGCATTCTTAGTGTAGGTGCTATAACTATCGCACACCATAGTTGTGTCCTTCCTAGATATGATATGCACTATGTACTTTTTTAATAAATGATAGACATATTTTGATTTACAATATTATAAAATATGAGGGGTGTGGCGACTTAGAGAAGCTGTCTGGTTGTCACCCCTCCAAGCGGCAGGTCTAGAGTTCAGATCCCACTGGAGACGAATTGGAACTAGGCCTGTGTTATGGTAACATTTGTTCACCGATCGGTCAGGTATATTACCTGTAACCTTGGTACCACCATCTTGAATAGGAGCTTTGGTGTAGTTGTGTAAGTTACACAGACAAATCCAAGGGACCAAAACAATTGAAACCCGTTTGGCAAGTCCCGAGTGGAGAGGTAGCTGGACTTACGACGATACCGGGGAAAAGAATCTTGGTGGGGGCTGACCGGAAAATCTGGATGGGCAAGAGCCCCTATGGCAAAGGAGGCCCACCAACCTGGCCGCCGGAGTCGTACTGGAGAAAAAGGTCATGTGTTATAGAAGCATGAACCAAGGAAAGGGAGACCTTAGGCACCTAAAGCCTGGCAGACCGATCCTTCTGGGCCAACTGGATTGGTAGTCTGGAATGACTGGAGAAAAGAATCCAAAGAGTGACTGACCAGGTACTGGGGTTTAGTGAACTTCGCAAGGGCAAACGGAACTGACTGACCAACAAGAAGTGGAAGCATGGAGGTGTGTACGTGTCAAAGCCCAATGGAGCTCTGGGTGCACCCATATGGGAGTCTTAGGACGTTAAGAGGATCTGGAACCACCAGTAACAGGTATAGCTGGTATAAGTGCATGTAGTGGTAGAGTCGAGTTGGCAGAGCCTTATGATGCCATCCAACTATATTAGGGACTGGAAGCTTCGGCGAAACATGCCTGGGTACTCGTCACCATAGTGGGAAGTACAGTTGTTCACACATTCCAGAATTCGGAACGTTAAATCCTGGGTCCCCAAGTTGCAGGAAAGTCAGCTAGTTGCGGTAGCATGCAGGCTTGAGATACTTACCCAATGTGGTAGAGGCAGCTGCATGGCTTGATATACGAACTCCCAAGAAGTACGCTAGTAAGGAAACAGGTATACCAATTTGGAAACAGCAAGCACCTACCTGGAATCACATACACCATATTGGGAGTAATGATAGTAGGAAATGTGGGTAAAGTGGTGGACATGTGAATACTAACTGTTGGTTGGGGAAAAGGGACGTTCAAAACCAGGCTAGCTGTATAAATGGGAATATGGTAGGCTCTGGTAGGTTTAGGTTATGGATAAAATAGTCCAAGTCTTGACACTTAGTAGATAGTATAATAATTGTAAGCAANCCAAGTCTTGACACTTAGTAGATAGTATAATAATTGTAAGCAATATATTGTAACGATTAATATACACTCAATAAAGTTAGAGGCATGACCTCACCTTAACAACAAAAAAAAAAATATTATAAAATATGATATAAAATATAAAATAAATTAATTAATAAATAAAGTTTAGATTTATCTGTGATAGTCAATCTTTGATGACCACATTTTGTTTATCTCCTGTTTATCATCTCCATCAGATGATTCTTCTCGTTGTGCTAATTCCTTCTAGCACTATGGTTTTGTCATGAGAATGTGTCCATTTCTGTCACATTTCTCAATACTTCTGGCATTTGAGAGTTGTCGAATAGTACTTCTAAAAATGTGTAATCTAATTCTCTATTGGTAATTCGCTTCTTTTGCATAGCAATATTATATCTTGTTACTTTATTTTCTATTGCTTCTTCTTCTAATTGTTGGACTTTTCTTTTGAGCATTTGGTTTTCTCTCAGTACATTTGCCATTTGTAGTTGCAAATTTACTACTCTATTATCCAACTATTGAATTCTTTGCATTAGAGCTTGTATATTAATTAAGTTGGTGCTGACCATAGGCAAACTTAATCTTCTAAAGATCTGCTCTAATTTATTGAACCTCACTTCTAAAGTTCTTTCTAGTTCAGGTTCATTGGTTATTTCTTCTATGCCTTCTTGGGGTGGTAGTAAAGGTTCAAATAGTTGTAACCTTTCAGAATCTAGGAGTACTTCTGTAGATTCTTCTTTAGGAAAGTGCAGTAAATTATGTGATTAGGGTTTACATAGGTCCTGACCCCCCCTAGTGATAGGACTATTGACCAATCAAATTTTAGTATATTTGTAAAAAATTCAAAAACGTCTTTGACCTGAAAATATGTTACTCCATAATCGACAAAAGTCACTATATAGTAAAGTCTAAATTTTACTAAGCAAATCGAAAAATATTGATTAAGTAACCTTATTCAATAGATCAAAATACACTTAAACAAATTTTCATAAGCATTGGAGAATTTTTTATTAATTGACTTTTGATTTTTACGTTCAACAGAAAAATTAAAATTTTTTAAAAAAATATATTCGCCCCACAATTGACAAACGTTGCTACATAGTAAAGTCTAAATTTTACTAAGCAAATCGAAAAACATCGATTAAGTAACCTTATTCAATAGATCAAAATACACTTAAACAAATTTTCATAAGCATTGGAGAATTTTTTATTAATTGACTTTTGATTTTTACGTTCAACAGAAAAATTAAAATTTTTTAAAAAAATATATTCGCCCCACAATTGACAAACGTTGCTACATAGTAAAGTCTAAATTTTACTAAGCAAATCGAAAAACATTGATTAAGTAACCTTATTCAATAGATCAAAATACACTTAAACAAATTTTCATAAGCATTGGAGAATTTTTTATTAATTGACTTTTGATTTTTATGTTTGATGGAAATATTAAAGTTTTTTAAAAAAATATATTCGCCCCACAATTGACAAACGTTGCTACATAGTAATATCTAAATTTTACTAAGCAAATCGAAAAAATCGATTAAGTAACCTTATTCAGCAGATCAAAATACACTTATAACAAAATTTTGATAAGTATTGGAGAACTTTTTATTAATTGACTTCGGATTTTTACGTTCGATAGAAAAATAAAATTTTTTAAAAAATATATTTGATGAACACTTCAATATCATTGGCTATTTAGACTATATATATATATAGGACGTTATAGATGGCGGACCCCCCTAGGAAATTTTGTGATTTACTGCACTTCCCTTAGTTATTTCGGAGAGTTTACTCAATGGTCGAGTTCAAGTATTAAATTTCAAGGCATATCCACTAATTCCGTTATAATAGTGGGATAGTGGTAGAAATATTTTTACTTGGCCCTGCTTCTTTATTTCCCACCATTGTAGAGGTTTCACTTTCTAAAGTGTTTTTCTTGCCTTTTTTAGATTGTGATGCTTCTTTAATACTTCTTTTATTACATTCCTCATATGGAATTGTAATTTCTACATTAGGTAGTTGAATTTCTTGTTTTGCAAGAATTCTGTAAATTTTATAGTTTCTACTAGAGTCTTTTCTTCTCATTTCATTATTCTATACAACTCTCCCTTGGTTTCTAACCCATTGTTTACCTGTCTCTTCTATTATTTTATCTTGTAAAATAATGCAGTTATTGCATAATATTGGCATTATGCCATATTCTTCAAAATATCAGTATAGTTTATGGTATTTTTTCTTTTCCATTCTTCTATTCTTTTTTTTGCTTCATATTCTCAGTAGGTTTCGAGACTTGCTTTAAATTCAATTAAGCATTCATAGCATAATTCTGCCAAGAGTTGGTTGGGCATCAAGCAGGTTTCACAAAGTACTACATTAGCATTTCTTCTTCTGGCTATATAATCATTAGCTTGCTGTTTGTTGGTTATCCCATTGTCATAAGTTGCTTCTGTTGAGGTGGATGTAATTGCAGTATCTTCCCAATTGTCAAAATGTGCATTTCTGTCATGATTATTATACATATCTATAGAAATTTCTCTTGTTGCTAGATTTAGCCTTCTTAGAATTAACGCTTCATTCCATTTTGTTCATGGAGTATCTTTAAGATGTTGAAGAATTCTTATAATCATTGATTCGTTAATTCTTATGTCCTTGTGTAATCTGTTTCTAGTTGTAGCTTGAACATTTTAATACATTCTGATGTCAATTGGTTCAATTCCATAGAGGTAATAGGTATTATACTCTATTTTTCCTTTATATATACAAAAATGATTTTGGAAGAAATCACATTTGAAATGTTTTCTCCAGCCTTGCTTCTTGCAAAGGAAACATTCCACTAATTGATTCCTTCCTATTCCTATAGCATATTGTAAGAGATTGGTAATAGTTCAGTGTAATTCCTGTAACAGATTTCACATACAAGTGTTTTGTCAAAATATCTTTCATTATGGTGTCTGGGTTCTGCTCTTTGTTCTACATTCTGGTAATAACTATCTAACAAATAAAGGCTTGCTTGCCCTACTAGGGTCCTATGACATTCACTGCAATGATAAATGTCATTGGCATTTTGGTATCTACACATGCATCGACTATTTTCAAATAATGCTAATACTTTTACAAAATCACGTGTTTTTCTATTGTGGTTAGTATTACAGAGATTGCATATAGATCCTTCAGTGGTCCTAGAGGGTTCTGCTGTAGATATTTCTTCATTGCTTAGGTTAGGTGTACTTTTTTTGAGAATAGTTCTTGGCCTATTGTTTGTGTAATATTAAGGGCACTTAGTTTTTCTATGCCCAAACTCTTTACAGATCCAACATTGGTTCTGAGAGCATTTTCTGTTAAGGTGTTCTTTCTTGCTGCAGACGCCGCAGGTAATTTCTTTAATAGGTTTCTTCTTTGTACAGTTATGTTTTTGGAGATCAGTTCTCAATCTACATTTTTCACATCTCACAAAATAAACAATTGGAGTTCAGCGATTGATAGAGTTTGCTCTAGTAATGCGAGGTATCTCTTGTCTTCTAGGAATATATTCATGGATCTTAGGATCTCTAATGTGACAATCACAATTAGGACAATAAATGGGTCCTTGTTGAGTCCATCTATTAGATTCCTTGTTGTTAAATTGGTTGTTGTTTCCATTATTGTTAGACATTTTTTTTAAAGTTTCTTTTAATAATAGATAGGGTTAAGTAGATTATTTCTTTTCTTCTTTGTTTTCTTGTTTTAAGGGTTTCTTGAGTTTATCCGATATGTTCTGGATATCCCTTAAAGTTAAAATCAGGTGTCTTAAATAGAAGTTTCTTATCTATAATTTGCATTTCTGCTTACAAATCTTCAGTAACATTTTCTTCTATTGTTTTTTCATCAAGAATATGTTGCTATCATGCATGCACTCAATTAACGCTTCCCACAGATCTGCTTCAGATTCTTTTATCTGCCTTCTCCAGATGAATTCGGATAAGTGAAATAGTAGATCTCCTTCTTTCTATTCCTTACTGGGATTGCGTCCTTTAACACATGCCATATGGCTTCAATGCTATTAGTGTGATAGACTTTGATATCGTTGGTTATTTTATTATATTCCCATGCACTAAACTTGTGTCTGTGTTTGACAGTGTGGTGTTGCATTCCTAATCTTTCATAAATGTTGGCATATCCTTCCATATGTCTGAATATATTATAGATCCGGGATTGATATACTTCCAAATATAGTAAAGTAAAGTTTCCTGTGATCGATTGTTTACGATTGCGTGAATATCTTCTTTTGTAGAGTTCTTTCTATACCTCCAAATACCCATACAGTTTCATTTTCTTTTGTTTTTCAAAATAGGGATTGTCTATCTTAACTATGATATTGGGACCTCCTATTTTGGTATTCATTTCATTAATTTCTTGAGTGATAATTTTTCTATATACGCATGTTCAACATGTGACAGTCATTTCAGCAAGTCCTGTGAACTTGACTATTGATCCATGACTCATTTTGATAAGCCATAAATATCCTAGTTCAAGGAGCTTGTTACATGGCAATCTGCTTTTCATGAGCATAGTTCCATTGTAAATTGATATCTTCTTTTGGCAATTCCTATTTGGACATTCAAATACTTCATTCTTGATTTTCATATCTCTTTCACATTCAATACAGAAAGCAAAATAAACATAAAAAAAATAAAGAAAAAAGCAAATAAGAGAATAGAAAAAGAAATAAATGCGAATTGAGTGAATAAAATGGATAATAGGATAGAGAGATCGAAAGGTGAAAGATGAAACCGAAAATAAGAGATATTAAGCAATATTAAGCGAAATCAAGCGAAGGAGAAAGAGATAAAATGAGAAAATAAAAGAGCACTAGGACACCGGAACCTAGTCTGTATTCTGTTCCTCGGATTTTAAAGAGAAGAGTGAACAACAAATGATAAAAATAAAAAAGAATATTGAATTAAAGCGATTATTAATTATAAAGTTCATAAGAATGTCTAAAGGATAATATTCAGAAAATTTGCTTTGTATCTGTTTGTATCAATTTATATCTATTTATATCATTTTAAATCAATTTAACTTTTCAAAACTTCATACACTAGTAAACAACTAGCGTCATATTAATGCGTGACCTAATATGTGCACCAAAGAAACTTTATTTTTCAAAACAATTTTATGCGCTAGTAAACAACTAGCGTAATATTAATGCGTGACATAACATGTGCACTAAAGAAAAACTCGAGCGGCATCGGGCTTTCAATTATCTTTTGTAATGAACATAATCAATTCAATTTATTACCTAATAAATTAAATCGATTATGTCCATTATGAAATATAATTGAAAGCCTGATGTCACTCGGGTCTTCTCATTTAGCGAAATTATGCAATATACAAAAAACTCACCATTACAAGTATAATGATCAAAAGCATTTTCATTATTCAAATTTTTTTTTCAATTTGTACGTTTTTCATTATTACGTTTTATTTTTTATTTTTTTTTCCTGCTTACAATGAGATAAGTATCTTTCAATTTTTTTTTCTTTCATTACGTTTGACATTAACTTTTTTCCTGCTTACAAATAAGATAAGTATCTTTCAAATTTTTTTCATTACATTTTCTTCCAGTACGTATTTCATCATTACATTTTAATTTTTTTTCCCTGCTTACGAAAGCTTTTACAATTATATAAATACAATGGATTTCTAGCATTTGAAGGTAATTGAAATTTCATTTTTGTAATATTGGAAAAATAAAAAACACAAAAAACTCACCTTCCTCTACTCCTAATATACCACATAATAACAAACAACCTCGAACTGTTCATTCTCGATTGGTTTCTTATATACCATATGACTCTAAACAATCATCTCAAAATGTTCATTCTCAATCTGTTCCTTATAATAACTATAATCCTCAACAAACGCCTTATATTTTTTGTTTTCAACTATATAATACTAACCCTAAACAACTGCAACCACAACCATCTCAAAATGTTCGTTCTCAATCGGTTCCTTATGATGACTATAATCCTTAACAAACACCCCATACTTTTCATTTTCAACTATATAATACTGACCCTAAACAACTACAACCATCTCAAAATGTTCGTTTTCAATCGGTTCCTTATAATGACTATAATTCTCAACAAACACCCCATACTTTTCGTTTTCAACCATCTAATACACCATATAATTCCACTTATCCTCAACAAATGCCTAATAACGCCCCTCAACAAACTCCTTATACTTTTCGTTCTTAATCAGTTTCTAATACACCATATAATTCTGCTTATGATTATAAATCAGATCCATCAGAAAGTATTTTAAGCGTACAAAGCATTTTCTCCAAAATGAGTGGAAAAAGTCATCAACAACAAACATCTCAACAACACTCTCGCCAACCCTCTCATCGACAATCTTATCAACACTCATGTCAACCTTCTCAAGCACTCCCACTTTCTCGTTATGAATCCCAGTCTCGTCATTTATCACTAGATAACGATGGAAATCGTTCCTCACCTGATCCAGTTGGATCACGTGAGAGATCAACCAATTAAAATCCACTACGTAACTATGATGATATGATATATAAGCCTTTTTTTTTGTTTTTGTTGTTCTTTGAATAGAAACCTTTTTTTTTTTATTAATAATGAAAAACTTTTTTTTTTTATAAAACAAAAAAAAAAACAAACCCGTTAACACCACTGCAACCGCCAAGAGTTTGAAAGGCTTTATACCCAAAATCAGCAACTGTACTTATTACACAAAGGGCTCACTAAATATGTTAAAGAAATAAAAACTGAACTAAAGAGAAAGCAAGAGGAGCAAGAGAATGAACTCTCCCCTCAAGTGATGGACGTAAGTGAATTTCTTTCTAAATATATATTTTTTTTATATCGAATATATTCGTTGTAAATGTTTGTTTTGTTTTTTTTATTTTAAAGGGGATATATAATGGCATTGTAAAGCAGTTATTTTCGAAGCATGTTTATCCAAACCAGAGTGTCCAGAAGAAGACATTGAAGAATTATCTCGAGAAAAAACTTTCTGACTTCATGCGTAGTATGAGTTCAAACTAGTATACAAACCGTTTTCATGGTGAATGGTGCGGTACGTCATTAATCGATAATATATTTTTTTTTAATATTGTTATTTTATCGATCACTAATAATAACAATTAATATTTGTATCTTTTCATTATGATATTATTAATTGCTATTTTAATTATTTTAACTTAATAAATTTGTGATAATAGCTTCTCGCAAAAATGAAGAATTATCGAGGTGCAACATTGCAGAGTGTTAGGTTAGCAATGTGGAAAGTTTTTGCTCAGAACGGTTGCCCTTCTTGAAAAGCAGTGCCAAGGCCCCCATAATTGTAAAATGGAAAGAAAATCCAAAGATAGCCATGTGTCATTGTTTATTGTTTAAAACAAATAGTGAAAATGTGTTTTGGATCTCTGCAATAGCAAGGGCTGCATTTTCGGAAGCTACAGTTCCCACCCTTACAAGCGAATACTGTGCTTTTGCACTAGCGGTATGCAACATATTCTTAAATCCAAAATCCAAGAGTATTACATGCGACAAGGAAAATATGAAACTTCGTATAGAGAAGTATCTTGTATATATTTGTCATTTTCTTTATTTCTTTTATTGTACAATATTTTAAACAAACTAACGTTTTAATAATATAGAACGATTTTAATAACAGTAGTCTGTCGTATAATTCGTCTGAAATGATTATGAACAATGAATCAACGATTATGAACAATGAATCAGAGGTTCGGCACCCCTCTGATTTACGGCAAAATACTCCCGAATTAGAATCTAGGGAATCTAGGGTATCTAGGACTTATTCTTAGAGTTTTTCACAGGAAGAATAGATGATATATTTGGAGTTGATAATTATACTGATTAGTTTAGTTTTAATTAGTCATATTCGTTGTATGTAACTTAGCGATATGTATTTCTTTTTAATTAATAAAATTAAATTGCATTTGTTTGCGTTATAAAAAGTAATATTTGATATTAATATCAATTTACTAAATATGAGTAATAAGTATAGTGTATAATAGTATTGATATTGGTACAATTAGAAAAAATCAATTAGAATCATTATTTGTTATTAAACGATATTCAATAATAATTGTGATTTTTTAAATCTGATATATATTGATTATTATCGATTATTATCTTAATCGATAGTCATTGTCAGGGGATTTAAATCGATTACTATCCAATAACCAATAAAAATCGATAGTAATCTCCATGCAAATTTTGGTGATGTTATAAGCTATTTCTCATCCTGTTGAATGTTTATTTCAGGTAACCCTTCATTACTCATACTTGAATAATCTATTGGTTTAGATATATTAGGTGTTTCTCATATAAAACTTTGTCTAGGTTTATAGTCATATCAATTAACTATAGGTATTGGAGGACCCTGAACAATATATATAAAGGTTACATTGAAATTTTGGCTAAAAAGGTTACTTTTTTACAAAAATATTACATTTGAAAAGTGGATATTGGTCAAAAGGTTACATTTAAAAGTGGATAAAAGCTTTTAATGTTATATTATTAAAAGTGGATAAAATTAATAAGTTTTAAATAGGTTGTATTTAAAATTTGGATAAAGAAAAAATTTTTTAATAAACCTTTTTTTGAAAAAAAATTTTTTTTAAGAAAAATTTTTTTTTAAAAAAAATTTTTTTGAGAAAAAAATTTTTTTTGAAAAAATTTTTTAAAAAAAAGTATTGTTATATTTAATATTTGGTTAAAATTTATTAAATATTAAAGCTTATATGTAAAATATGGTTAATTAGCTCTAATAAAAAGTGGATAAAAATTTTAAAAAGTTTATATTAAAGCTAATATAACCTCTATATGTATTGTTCGGGGTCCTGGTATTGGTATCTCTCCAGTTCACATTTCTTGGTAATCTGCTCAGTGGTCATTGTACGTAGTGTCTATATAGTCTGGGCTATATTGACTTGGGTATGTAAGAGAATATGGACTTGGTAAGTTTAATGCAGATATATTACTATCACTTCGTCCAGGTCTTGTTTTTACTTGAGAGGTGCTTGCTTGTTTTTCATGCGCCTCTTTTAAAAACTTTGCATTTAGTTTGGTGTTCTGTTCATTATATTTGTCTTGAAGGAAGTTATCTTCATTTTTACTTTCATTATCACTTTCTTTTGATAATATTGGTTTACTGTCTTTATTTTAAGCAGTAGTGATCCCGTTTCTGAATTTTTTATTACTTCCTTTTTAATTGATTCTGGGCTTACTTTTCTTGCCCATTCCGCTAGAAAGGTCATATACTTTTGATTAGCTGTACTTCTGATATTTTAATCTTTATCATCTTCAGCTATTGCTAATAACTGTTTAATTATTATTATCTTTTCTGGTATTGGTTCCTTTTAAATTTTTCTGTTGATGTATCGAGTACTTCTTTAGCTTTTTCTCAATATTGTCTTTCTTGTTCTTCAATTTCAGTTTTGTAATAAGTTTTACTTTCTTCATTTTGGACATTCCAATAATTTATGAATTTATAAACTCATTGCTTATCTGTTATACTTGGATTGTTATATATTTCTTGTGGTATAGTTTTAATACTTTGTATAGTATCTACAAATCTTTTAGCTTCTCCAGCTGTCATATTGTTTACATTATCAAATCTCATTTTGATATCTGTAAGATCTCTTGCTAAATTTTTAATGTCATACAGAAATTCTTCTAATTGGCTGTTTTCGATTTCTGCTTTTATGTCGTCTGCATTTCTCTTGATGTTACTTATCATTCCTTCTAAAGTAGATGTTCTGGGTGTTTTAGGTGTTCTTAGAGGTGTTTTATTTACTTTTTCTGCTATTTTATTGGATAGTTGATTAATTCGATATTGTATTTGTCCAAGTTTTTCAGTTTGCATTTGTTTAGCTTCTTTATCATGTTTCTTATCGTGATATTTTTTCTGGTTTTTTAGCATAAGTCTTTCTATTGTTTCTGTTAAGTAGGCTATTGATTCTATGAATCCTACTGGTCCAGTTACTGGTGTTTCTTTATTTATAGTGATATCTTGAAGTGTAAACATATATTTCATTCCTTTTGTTGGATCCTATTTATCTAGGCCTTTTAACCTTTGTTGTAACATTTTGTCTAGTTCTCTGTCTGATGTTATCCTATCACTAGCGTAATATCTTAGTATTTTTATTTCATTGACTTGTTCTTTCATGTCAAATTCTGTTTTTCTTGGTGTTTCAACTACTGCTTTAATAGCATACTTTATTATTGTTTTTTTTTTTTTATTTATTTATTTTTTTTTTAA
This sequence comes from Gigaspora rosea, assembly GCA_003550325.1. Lineage (NCBI taxonomy): Eukaryota > Fungi > Glomeromycota > Glomeromycetes > Diversisporales > Gigasporaceae > Gigaspora > Gigaspora rosea. Next base: position 63,063 of record QKWP01001222.1, on the reverse strand, counting down.
TATTAGGGGTGTTGCTCCTGCCCCAAACTTTATTAATACTTAAGCAAATTGACATATAGTGGTGCCTTTTATACATACATATTATATACAAGTATTGAGACTAGGACTTCAGGCTATGAAACTTTTTATCCATGGCTAAAACCTACCAGAGCCTTCAATATTCCCATTTATATAGTTGACCTGGATTTGTACGTCCCTTTCCAACCAACAATCAATGTTCACATGTCCGCCATTTTACCCACATTTCCTAATTCATCACTTCCAATTTGGTGTGTGTTGCCAGGTAGGCGCTTTATGCTTCCAAGTTGGTATACCCGAAATCTGGCTACCCAGAAAATCCCTTACTAGTGTACTTCTCAGGGTTCATATCTCAAGCCATACAGCTGCCTCTACCACAAGGGTAAGTATCTCAAGCCTGCATGCTGCCACAACCAGCCAGTTTCCTGCGACTTGAGAACCCAGGATTTAACATTCCGAATTTGGAAATGTGTGATCAACTGTACTTCCTGCTATGGTGGCGAGGTTCCTGGGCATGTTTCGCAAATGCTTCTAGTGCCGAATATACAGTGGTTGGATGGCATCATGAGGCTAGGGAAATCTGATTACCACTGCATGCACTTATACTAGCATATACCTGTATTGGTGGTCCCAGATCCTCTTAACGTCCTAAGACTCCCATATAGTTACGCCCAGAGCTCTGTTGGGTCTTGACATTTACACGCCTCCATGCTTCCACTTCTTATTGGCCGAATAGTTCTGTCTGCCCTTGCGAAGTTCACTAAACCCCAGTACCCGGTCAGTCACTTTTTGGATCCTTTTCCCTAGTCATTCCAGACTACCAATCCAGTTAGCCCGGAAGGATCGGTCTGCCAGGCTTTAGGTGCCTAAGGTCTCCCTTTTCTTGGTTCATGCTTCTATAACACATGCCCTTTTCCTCCGGTACAACTCCGGTGGCCAGGTTGGTGGGCCCCTTTGCCATAGGGGTCTTGCCCGTTCAGATTTTCCGGTCAGTCACCACCAAGATCCTTTCCCCGGTACGTCGAAAGTCCAACTACCTCTCCACTCGGGACTTGCCATGCGGGTTTCATTTGTTCTGGTCACTTGGATTTGTTTGTGTAACTTACACAACTATGCCAAAGCTCTCATTCAAGATAGTGGTACCAAGGTTACAGGTAATATACCCGACTGATCGGTGAACAAATGTTACCGTAACATAGGCCTATTTTTCAATTCGTCTCTAGTAGGATTTGAACCCTAGACCTGCTGCTTGGGGGGTGACAACCAGACAGCTTCTCTATGTCAGCACACACTTACTTTATTATTGTTTCAAATATCCTTTGTTGTAATTGTCATATATTATATGTGCGTGCACATCTTGCCCACTTCCAATATTGTTGGTTTAATTGTGCAGCCGTCTCTTAATGTGAATTGTTTTGTCACATTATTTAAGTGGAACAACTAATTTCATTACCGTATTTACGAAGTAATTCTTTATATTCTTCTAGAGGTTTGCTACATCCTACTGCATAATAGTGTTGAGTATCGAAACATATTTTTAGTCTGTCTATCAGATTATTATTGTTTTGATAATCTTTCTTGTATCAGAATTCTTTCTGTATACTACTCCGTATCACATCCAGTTCTTGGATTGTTGCACCAAAATATTAACTAGACGCTGAGTTTTCTAATAGTATTACTATATCAGTGTTCTTTGATCTTTTAAGTATTTCCTCAATGTTTTGTTTAACATCATTCTTATTTCTATCTTTGAATGTTCCAATATGTAATAGATAATACTTGGATCCTATGTTATATGCTCTTTGTATTTCTTCTGAAATTCGATCTGTTTTTCAATTTATTTTACCATTTGACTATATAAGTTTATCATTTATAGATAATCCCATTGATGCGTGTATTATTATTTCTAATTGTGCTAACTTGTTATCTTCAATAATCTAATATCATTTTGCACATCAGCATTTCCAGTATGTAATGCTAATCATTTAGTCATTGTATCATTTTCTTTTTGATATGGTTCTTTATATTGTAGAAACATTTGAATTAGATTACTTTCAGCTTGGATAACTGCTTCAACTATTTTATGCCATGTGCCGTTGCACATTAATCCTATTTGCTTTTTGCGTTGCTTATTTTTTATACATTGTTCATAAAATATACATAGCACTTCATTATTAATATGAGTTTCACTAAAATGCTTATATGGTTCTCGTTTTGGTTCAGTAAACTTATAATTTTGGTTCACTTCTTTAGATTTAATATTAATAGTCCTGGCACTTTCTTTGAGAAGATTCTTTATTAAAGTATTTGGCTAGTGTAGGGTCGTAGAGTAAAATATTTTGAGATATCTTGTCATTTATTCAAAATATTGCCCTTTTCCTTTTGTAATTTTGGTTTATTTATAATGTTGTCATTATGTGATGAATAATTTATAACATTGGGCACCTTTTTCTCTTGTTTGCTCTGATAACCATATTGAGGCTCAGGAGCAGATCGGTGAGAAATGGGCTCATTTAGTCTGTGGATTCCTTCATAACTGGAAAGGTTATAACACTCTCCAGTCCTATAGAATAAGTTGCCGTAACCGGTTGTTCAACTATTTAAGGTTCTTTGATTTAACACAGGTTTTTTGTTTATTTTAATGATTTAGTTTTTGAAATCTTTGGTGATACCAAGTTCTGATTGTGTTTTATTACTGAGGAGAATATATTTTGATTGGGTCTTTAGTACATCCATTTTTATATTTGGTGTAAAATATTCATTAATTTTGAGATTAACTAGCATTTTGCCTAGTATTTGTATATTGCTTCCTACAGCTTCTGCAGTTGCTAGTTTTTCTATTATGTTATGCATTCCTAGTGCTTGTGCATGGTCTATGCCCATAATGGTATTATTGCTTCTTTCACCTAGTTTAAATTTCATGGGTATGTTATTTGTCAATACTACAAAGTAAAAGCTTTTTGCTCCTTTAGGTTTTTTTATTGATACGTGTGTGAGGTGGAAAATATAATTTTAAATATTCATTGGCAGAGTATATTTTGAAGAATAAGTCCTTTATTTAATGATTTGTTATATTGGTATGATTCCTTACATTTGTCAATATTACATATATATTTGTACTTAGAATATTTATGATGATTATACTCTGTACTACAACCAGTGTAGTTTTGAGTGAGTTGGTTCTGAGTAGCACGCAGGCTCTCTTCTAAAAATATTCAGCTTCTTCATCTTTACTAGCTTCATGAATTGTTTCAAGGTTAGATGCTTCTTTTTTTATTTTAGTTATTGGTGCTTGCAAGATAGGCTTGTTTAGCTTTAAGATATTTCTGATATCCTTGGTATTCGTCAAAGTCTTGGTTTTCAATTGCTTTAGCATTGTAGATTTGTCTGTTTTTCTTTGGAATATTTCTATAGGTATGGTTTTTGTAATTTTTATAATTTGATTGTTGAGTTCAGCCTTGCCATCCTCTTTGTTTTTGAGCATAATGGATTATAGGATCTTCTACTTCATATTTTTTTCTGTGAGCATAACTATTTTCAGTATTGTGGGAGTTTGTTCTACAATTCACACAATATTTAGTTGAACTTCTTCTAGGATATCTTCCTTGTCTAAATGTGGTTTGTTCTTGTTGTTTATTGGCTTCTTTAATAGCTTGCTTCTTTTCTTTTTCGAATTTCTTAGCTCTTGCTGCTATCATTCTTGCAAATGCATCTTATTTTTCTTCTTTAGTATATTCTTTGGTTGTAGTTTCATGTCTTTCTTTTCTTGGTCTGCCAGGTTTATTTGGTTAAATGGCTTAGTAAAATTTTGTTTAGATTCTTCTTCCTTAGTCTTAGGTTTTCTGTATCTTTTTCCCTTTCCTTGCTTGTAAAATTGGTTGAATCCTTTAAATTTTTCTTTGTCTGTACAATCTTTCATATAATGGCCTTTCTTTCCATATGAAAAGCATTTTCCGTCATAGATGTTGAATACAACATATTCTCTAGGTTTTCCTTTAGCTTTCTTGTCAGAGAATTTTATTTCTTTATTTTTATAGAAATATGCTGTAGATTTTTATTGTTTTCGTAGTATTGCTCCTACACTGCTTTCTTTATAATAAGGGTGGTAACAGATATTACGTAATATTTTAGGGGGAGAGGTGTCTCTGAAATCTTACGTTAAATATAGAAGTTCATAATAGCCAATCAAATTTCTCTTATGTAGGGAGAAGGGGGGTAGGGGGTATAGTAAAATTATATTATATAATATATGTCACCACCCTAAGTGTATGTTCATTTTAGTGCATTCCAAAAGGTTTCTTCATTCATGATATTGTTATTGAATAAATTCATCATGGCCCAATAATTTTCTTCTGGGTGTCTTTTTCCTAGTTGAGGTATCATTCCTTGTAAAAGTAATTGTAAACCTTGGTTATATTCTTGTGTGTATCCTGTGTTATCTTTTTGTTGAATGTAGGTCATTATAAAGTTTTTATTTTCTTTTTTTGCAATGTTGTAGTCTGGTAAGAATCTTAAAGTTGTGAAGCTTGCTTGTAGTTTTTTCACTGTTCCGCTTGTTATTTATAGTTTATCCATATATAGTCTAAATGATGTCTGTTTAGATCTTTTTGGGTTATCGGTAGCGTTGTAATCTGCTATGAATATGTCTTGTCCTGGTTTTGGATTAGCTTCTCCTTGTGTTGCAGTTATTGTATAATTTAGTGATTTGGGTAGTTATTTGGATTTAATAATGCTGTTATTGGATTGGTATTATCTCTATTCCAATCTGATTTCCAATCTTCTGCAGGTACTTTGTTGACATCTCTAAAATCTCTTGGAGACCAACAGACATATCTGTCAATATGTCTCATTGCATCTTGACATGTGTTTCTAGTAAAGCATTGTATTATTGTTTTTGTGATAAGTTGTTTTGCAAAGAATATATTATATGCTCCATTATTATTGGTTGCTATATCTGCTGCTGGGATTAAAACATATCTTGTTGTTTTATGATTTCCTTTATAAAATCCAAATATAAGTAAAGTAATTGGTATGTATGCTTGGATTTTCTTTTCAAATTCATTACTCCATTCAAGCCAGTTTGTTCCGTTCATCACCTTTCCTCCCATCATATTGAGTAGGTTTAGATTACTGATATCGGAATATTCAATTGTTGCTGCCATTTCTTTTTTATTAAGTTATAATAGGTTGAATATTTGCATATAGACAGTAGTATATAAAATTATTAATATTTTGTTTTTCTAATTGTAATCCTTTTCTAATTATTTCTGGTTTTTTGTAATATATGTCCGTATTTGATGTAGGAGAGTACGTCTTGTTTGTTATAATTTGCTTTCCTAATAGTTCCGTTGTTGTAGAAGTTTACTTTATCAAGTGCTTGTATTAATTTAATGATTTTTGAAGATGGGTCTTTTACTAATATCAGATATTCTGGTGTAGGTTGTTCAAAGTATACTTTAAATCTGTTGTAGTAGTATAGATATTGTTGAGTATGGTCTAGATGAAATGATATTTATATTTCCACTTTTCTACTTCAATATAGAATAATTACTTTATAGCGTTTATTCACTTATTTTATATTTGGTTTCTGTTAACTTTGTTATATTCATTATCTTCTTCTTTTCGTATACAGTAAATAATATAGGCTTGTATTATTTCTTGTTGTGCAGGTTTTCTATTATCGATTATAAGTTTTGATTTTTGGTATAGCTCTTCTTCGTATGTGTCTAATGGTTTGTATTTAGGCTTTTCTTCTTGTAATCTTTTCTTTAGGTTTTCAAGTATTTCTTCAACTGTATTGTATATTTCGCTTGTAGATGTTTTGTCGTTTTCACAACTCATTAATTAGGTGAGATTGTAGTAGTTAATGTAGTTGCTAGTCATTCTGCATAGTCAAGATGATTATTGGCTATCTTGAGCTTCTTTTCTAGTCTGTATCTGTAGTTTATAATACTATTATTGCTATTGCAAATATTAGTAATACTATTGATACTATGTCTTGAGTAATGACGTTAGTATCGTTTACGTAGCTTGGTGTTATAGTAGTTGTTACTTCTGAGTTGATTGTAGTTGCTATATTATTTGCGAGTACTATAGTATATATAGAGGTTGGTGTTACTGTTATGAATATGGTTGTTGTAGGTATCGTAAGTGTGAGGAATTGTACACTTATTTAATTTCTGGTACAGGTAGTTCCTAGAGTTTATCTATTTCGTGAGTGTTAGGTCCAAATTGGTTATTTCTATGAAGTTATATCTCTGGCAATGTGGTATATATATAAAAAGTAAAGGTCTTGGTCTTCTTTGCTGTCTTCTTTTCTTTTTTCCAAATAATCTTTTGAATATGTTTATACAGTTGGTAGTAGGGTATTGACTTAACAAAAAAACTGTTAATCAATAATTGATCAAAAAAAATTTATTTTAATCGATCAAACATCAATTATATATACTTGATCGAGTATGATCAATCAAGAATATAATTTATAACCTCGAGTATATATAATCATTAGGCCAATCATTAATCAATTATATTATATTTATCGAATCAATAATGCAATCTTATATAATTACAACTCTTTTAAAGGTTATATCTAGTTACCTGGATAACCTATGTTAAATATATCAACTAGTTTATAATTGTTATCCAGTAATCTAAATTATAGTACTTTTTAAATTACTAGATAATATATAAGTATTTCTAGTAAATTTAAAAACTTTACCATGTTCAATAGCAAATTTAAATGCCTGTGAAACTGCTATTTAACGCTATTACATAACTTGACAGACATTCATGTCTATGAAAATATTGAATAGCAGTTTGAATAGCAGTTTGAGTAGCATTCAAGTTGTGCCATTCAACATTGGAATGCGCGATATACTATGTAAATCAAAATTATACATTACTACGACTTTTTATACTACTCCAAAAATTATAACGCATATTTGATAGATATGTTACTATAAAATGATTTAAATGATTTGACTATTTAATACTTAAAACGTTTAATAAATATGTACCATAAACTAATTATCTTTAAAAACAGGAAATAGGTTTTAAGGTGAGGGGATAGTTTGATGCAATTAATTATATTAGTTTTAGATTTAGAGATTATTTTGATAGATTCATCATGTGGTTGATAATAATAATTATAGGCAGTCATGATGTGGATTCCTTATTTTTAAATAATCGATAATTTTTTAAGTATTTATTAATAGATGAACATATAATATATTTTTTATATAGGAAAAAAACTCTTTCCTGTAGATCACTAAACCAAAACTAGAGCTAAGGGAAAACTCGTAAAAACAGCATAAACAAATACAATTTTTCTAATAATTATAGGACTCGAGGCCTAAAGCTAAATAAGAACCTATTTTCTTAAGCGCCCATCTGAAAATAACTAAAAAAAAAGGAGATAGCCTCTTCCTAACGCCTTGTGCGTTCTCCAACCTTCTAGCAATAACTTCTAATCAACAACCACAATTTATGGAAGACATTCAACAACAATCTCTTGAAGACATTTACACCAGCATCCAAGAATCACTTAACAATCCCAAGAGTCACCCAGCTAAAAGAACCAAAACAACAAACCAACTTTCGTCCCTTGTCGCCAGTCCTACTCTCTCAAAATCACTCAATTGTGGCAATTCCAGCTTACCCCCATCAGATTCATTGATTACATCATCGGTCGAAACTCCATCAACAAACACAGCATCACATGATCCAACCATCACAACAACAACAATGCACATCGATTCCCAAATTTCCATATTAACCTAACTTCCCCAACTGGCGGGAACAATGCACAAATGGATACAGAAATTCCCACGCCTCTCCAAAAAGACAATCAAAACAACTTACCCACAGGAAGATCAATCCAAATAGAAATCGACACTCCCACGGTTGCTATTAGTCCCGATAAGGAAGAATCAACAACAACCTCACACGAACCCTCTGACCTCTCAGACCTACAAATGGATTATCCTACTGACCAAAATATCTCCGATGCACGCTCTGACACAACTATGGCCTCTTCTCACGTCTCCCGCCCCCAGAGAACTTATAGTCAAGCACTCAAAGGACAGAACCACCGGCCCATGATTGAAGCACCGTCACATCAAATCGAGCTTTGGACTGACCATATAACACTAAACTACGACAAAGGCAAAACAAACCCTTTCTTTGACTTTATACTATGGCATAATAGCGCTATCATCGACCACTTTATCTCTGAAGAAAAATTTGCAACTTTCATCAATTACAAATTTAAAGTCATACCAACAAATGAACCTATTCCAGAGGCCATTAAAGCTAAATTTAAACACCACGACACAGCATTTTTTTGCACCTTCTCAAGAACTAAAGCAAATGAAACAGCACATCAAACTGCTTTCATGGCCCTTTTTTATAAAGCCTTAGAAAGATATAAAAATATATATAACATACCCTACACAAATAAACACAACAGAGATCAAATCTATGACAAACTCAAATAACAAATTGCAATCAACTACATTACAAACCTCAATATGATCAAGAAGAACCATCATGAAAACACAAGAGCAATTTTCTACCCAATCGGCTTCGCCTGTATCAGTTGTGCACTAACTAGGGGTCTTAATGGGTTGGGTTGGGTCGGGTTTGGGCCTGACCCGGGTCAGACCCACTTGGGTCAAAACCCGACCCAGGTCTGACCTGCCTCATGTCAAACCCGACCCGGGTCCAACCCACTCATGCCAAACCCGACCTGGGTCTGACCCGCCTCATGTCAAACCCGACCCGGGTCTGACCCAACCCAACCCAACCTGGGTTGAACCCGGGTTAATGATGGGTGATGCAACGATTTTGGCAATGACGCCATGGTTTTGTATGCCCCATCCCTATTTGTAGCCACAAGTTGAAGGTCTTTAATATAATTATCAATATTTGTATTCATGCTTGTCTACGCATCCACTTATTGCGCAAGTAATACAAGCTCCTGGAGAGGAAATAGCCAATCTGAGAGTGCAAATTTTGACTATTCTGAACGAAGAATTCGAACACGCGTAAAAGAAGAAAAAAATGAAAATACGCAAAAACTAATGTTTAAATCGATCTTGGTGCACTAATTAAAAATGACGGGAATGAAATTTTACTTATATTAAACATCACTTTAATCCTATAGCCTCTAACGTTAAGGCCCTAACCCTAAATTTTTATCTCACGCACTTAGTTTATTTACAAAATCAGAATTCCTTTTTTGGTTTGTGTTACTAGCGCAAATATGTAAAATGCTTGTGTACCCTTGTGATGCTATTTGAGAGTCACCAAGCTGGAGATGTGTTATATCTCTTACATCTTATGCATTTTCCATACCTATGATTTTCTTTTGGAGGGTGCTTTGAACGCATTATTAGAATACTCATAAACTGATGAATGTGAAACGCTTTTAATTCTATAACAGTGCAATTGTAGGACTGTGGAACCGATGGTCATTGATAATTTTCAGATTTTGGTATCAGGATCGTTCACACATTGAACTATATATTGCATTAATTGTATTTTTGATATCAATTGTAAAAAACTGCTTCAAAATGATATCCTAAGCTAGATCTGGCCTTAACGTTCCTTTAAATTTAGAGTCAGTTAAACGTAGTTAATTAAATGTTCTGCATAAATTGCGTTCTTGATATTTATATAAAAATCCACATAACTGCATCGAAAAGCCCCGTTAGTAATTTTAACAATGCTAATACTTTCTGTGTAACTATGGGTAATTAATCAATTCTTGAATTTTATTATTTATCAAAAATACTTAAATATGACTCATCAATTTAAAAATGATGTATTTCTAGGACACTCTTTTCTTACAATTAAATGCAATTATTTATAGAAAACATGAAATCATAGCCTTAAGTAGGCTTTGTCAAAAAAATCAATGAAATTGTAAACTGCCTATTCTATATTAATAGAGCAAGGACAAACTTATTGTTGATATGGAAAATTGAACCAAATAAAGCGAAACATTAAGTGATCAAGAAGTCAAGCAACTTTGCCACAAGTCTTTATTTTCGACATTAATGAATTACTGTTTTTTCTTCTAGATTAATAAGTTTTTATGAAAGATAAAAATTGGAAAACCCACGAATATTTTTGTAATTTTTGATGTCGAGTTTGAAAAATAATGGAAAAATTGATTTCAAAGCTTATTTTGATTAATTATAATAAATAAGCACTATTACGTTCACTAAACTAATCACATCAAAGATGATGCTTGAGAAAATTTTCAATGGTATCATAAATTGCATATTCGAATTTTGACAAAAGTTTTATGTAAATATAACTATGGATGAGTATTATTATATTCACTTACTAATCACATCGAGGTTGAACACTCATAATTGAATTGTTCTTATGTATCTCATTCGATATGATTAATTTATGATCATGTTTTACCCAAGTATTAGAGTAAATTCAAATATTATTGCAATTGATGCTTGGACAATGCACTATTGAACCAACAAGCTTAGGTCTGACCCAACTCGGGTTTTTTCTGACCCGGGTCTGACCTGACCCTGGTTTTTTCTGACCTGGGTCTGACCCGACCCGGGTTTTTTCTGACCCGGATCTGACCTGACCCAGGTTTGATCCGACCCAATCTTGCCCGGGTTGGGTCAGACCCGACCCAGCTAAGACCCCTAGCACTAACCTTCGAAAAAATGCGACAAATCATCTGTACAGTTATAGACGAACAAAAAGAACTACTCCCTGCTGACCCAGAAGATATACTCACTGAGGTCAAAGAAATGCTACCTTTCTGCCGCCCAATAGAAAATCGCACCAAAACTCGCGCAATAGTCACAGCCCTGAGAAAAATTTATACCTTTGATTCACTTCCGGATAGATATTTCTATAAAATGTTGATAACGCTCCCACCCAACCCAAACGACCTAAACCCAGCAATCAAACATCATTTCTCAATCAAGCTCGAACATCAACTCTCACAATTAAGCAATTATTGTAGTATTTTAAAACAATACTACACCTTCGAAAGGATGCCAGACAGCTATTTCGACCTACTACCCACCAAACCTCCATTTTTATCTACTTCGCAAGAACTTGACCATCGAATTCGTAATCTTTTCCCCATTCAGACCTAATGATACAGAAGACTTTAAACATCACATTGAGATCCTAAGAACATTTTCAAATTTAAGTGCATACCGAATGACTTTATCGTACCTAAACTCAGATTACCAACTGATTCCACAAAAGTTGCAACCCAACTATATTATGAATTCCCAATTCAAGACAAAGAAATAGCTAAACACTTCCTATCTGAAATCAAAAACAAATATATCATACCTATCCCAATGCCAGATAACTATATGACAGTTAACTCATCTGACAAACCAACTCTACCCACTGACCCAAATAACGTCCTATTGGTCAACTTAACTGTTCCAATTCGAAGTCAAGTAGTCCTACTTGACACCGTCAAACTACTAAGACAACATATTTACTTCCATAGAATACCTGATGAATGGATCAACATCCCGTTTGAAGATACATTTGGTAAACAAACCAAAATACCCACTATGCTTAATGATTTTCTTCAATATGCCAAAATACATATTCCTGAAGAAACACACCTCTTCCCTATTCACGAGTATGATAAGGCGAAAAAAGCAATTACAATTTTCCAAGAACTTTTCAACACAACTCTAATACCACCTTACCTAAATGCATTACCCGATCTACCAGACCCCGAATAGAACTTATTTAAAAAGAAAGGAAAAGATACCCAAACAAATCATGAGCACAAATAACGATAGAAATCCCTATACTGGGAATAGACAACCCTCACAAACACCCAACCAAAATGCCTCTGACAACAATGACCTCCCCTAACACTTTCCTCTAAATCTCCTCCAACCTCTAAAAATAATCACCCATAACGTCCAAGAATTAGTGAATAATCTTAAATTCCAACAATGGCTTGAATATTGTAACGATCAAAGAGCTCACATAATATCTATGACAGAGACCAAATGGCCAGAATCAACTACTACTCCCTTTTCTCTTACCAACCCACTATACAAAATATATACAGCAAACTGCGACAAAGAAACAGCTATTTCGAGAGAAGCCAGTATGGGAACAGCAATCGCATTACATCCTGAACTACAACCCTTCATCCATAACATTAAGAAAGTTCCCGGAATGGCAATCATAGTCGATCTTTATCTCCCACAAAATACTAAGACAAGAATAATCTCAGTTTATCTACCGTCAACAGGCACCAAACACTCAAAAATAGCTACAAAAACCATAACAAACTGGGCCAAAGAAGCGACCTCTCGACAACTCAATTTAATCGTACTCAGTAATTTTAATAATGACATCAACAATAAGAAACTTCTGAAAATCACCTCCTCATGAAATTACTAGAAAGTGGCCAAACCAGCTTACTCGACTTTCACGATATCGAAAAATACACATGGTCCAGACAAGACACAAACAGTCAAATTGACGATATCTGGACAAGTTATACAATATTACTGAACTTCACCGCTCCCATATTGAACAGTGCTGATGAAATTACCAATAGCAACCACAAGATCTTAACAACAGAATGGAACACCGGAATAAATCGCCCATTACAATATTCAAAAAGAAGCAGTAAGAAAATTTATCTATATGACAGGGTTACAGAAGATGCCTGGACAGACTTTACTAACAAAATTAAAAGAAAACTCGACGAATCTGATTTACAATTATGACAAATCACCGATGAAGCACAACTTAATAAACATTGGAACACTTGGGACAATATACTAAGATCGACCGTAAACAAACATATCCCATATACTCACACCAAACCCCATACTTTCCACAGCCACTCTTTCAAACCATCCAACTACATAAAGGTTTAACATTGATTAATAAAACGATATCAATAATAAAAGACACCAAATACAACAACTCTATACCTGGACACAATAACCATCATAAACAACAACCTACAAACCATTCCCAATCTTGCAAACCTAGAAACACCTACCCTACAAGTATCTGACTTATACACAACTAATATTAGCCTTATCTTACAACATCTCACGTCTATACGAACCACCCAGCATAAAGCCAGAAACATAGAAAATTAACAACAAAAGCGAGACACAATTAACTCATTCTTAGAAAAACGATACAAGAATTTTACAGACAACACTATGAAGATGATCAATAGCATACTTGGGAGACACACCAATAGCGTAATATACGACAATATTGTAACTCCAATTGAAGTAATCACGTAACCAGATCAAATCAAAGAAGTAACACTACAACACTTCAAAAACTGGACAAAATTCAACTCACAAACGAAGCACTGTGGCAGGAGTGGAAACAGTTTTATAAACCAATCCCGGATATAAATAAAAATATATTCGATAATATCACTCAAGACATAACATTACAAGAAGTCATTGAAACAATAAGTAAAGCACCACTCAAAAAAGCAACCAGCCCCCTACCATCTTATACGAAATACTTAAAAAACTGCCACCTGCCACACATGAATTATTAATGAAAATTTTCAATGCCTGTCTACAACTCAAAACAATTCTCCAAAAGTGGTGCGCTAGTCTTGTCTGGCCCATATAAAAAAAAACCACAATACAACGGCGACCTTACCTCAACTCGACCCATAACGTTAATTGACCATACCAGAAAAATACTAACAAAGATACTAACAGAAAGACTCTCGAATATTTTACTAAAACTTGATATATTAGCCCCTCAAAATAATATAGACCTCCCCTTTTCATCAACTATGATCCCAATCCAACAATTAAGTCATATAATGGAAAATGCCCACACATACAACTGCGAATTCTGGATCTTACTCCAGGACATGTCAAAAGCCTACGATACCGTACATATTCCCTTACTACGACATGCCCTCAACCGCCTCCATATTTCTTCTCAAATAACTGATCCTATGATCAATATATTTACCAACCGAAGTAATCAAGTCATAACAACAATTGGAAAAACTAAAAAGTACACAATGGAAGATGGCATCGATCAAGGGAAAACATTATCTCCCATTCTTTGGAGATTATACTACAATCCTCTCATTTACCGAATTGCAACATATTTCAAAGGATATACATCAATTCTCTACAAAAATACCACAATTACACACAACATATCAGTCATAGCTTTTATGGACGACACAGTAAGGGTCACGTCCAAAAGATCAGAAATGGAAGACATACTAAAGATCACTACTTCCTTTTATGAAATGGCAAACATAAGAGTCAACTCTAATAAATCCATCTTAGCACATAATTTCCAAAATTTACACGATAAACAAATCGTTTTCCAAAACTATACTATAAGCAACATAGACCAAAATGAACCCTTCCGCTATCTAGGAACGTGGTTCACAAGAGGGAAAAGCAATACCAACATCCATCAGAAAATTCTACACGAAGCTAAACTTGCAATTAAAAGACTTCGCATCACAAAGATCACAGTGAAATAAGCAATTTACATAATCAACTCTGTTATAATGACAAGGATAGCGTACAGAATACAATCTACTTACCTACCACCGTCTAAAACTAAACAACTGGACTCACAACTAGCAACAGTAGTGAGACACAAAGCACAACTTGCAAAAGGAGTCCCTTCATCAATACTATATCACCCACACATATATGGACTAAACCGCATATCATACATACAAACAACCCAACATATTAATATCCTAATAAAGATATTAACTCATTAAATTCACCTTCATTTGACAAACAAACGCTAAAAATCTGACTCCAACAACTCCAACTAGCGGCAAACACCAACGAATCTATCCTCAAACACAAACTATCATTTCTACTAAAAGAAGCATCAACAACTACTGCACATATGATACTACAACTCCACAACGAAGACATTCAACTTACAAGAAATAATAACAAATGGCCCATCCCTCATCACGAAATTGGAACCCCTATCAACACAATCCTCATACACTCAAAACGTCAAAATATACTCAACATTACTTCAACAAACATGACATTACCTATATCGAACAATTTATGAACTTCAATAACACCCAACTACTCGACTGGACCACTTTTCATCACAACATACAGAAAATTTCCCGCAGAAGAAAACCGCGATAGTTTGAAGAAATAACAGAATTAATAAGAGATACATCAAACCTATCACTAACACTTCATACACCTAACCCCTTTATATAGAAAAAATGGCAACCAACTGCACCCAAATGGATAATAACACAAGACATAGAATTTGGCAGAATTTCAAGTATAAAGAACGAAATAGCAAAAATACATCACTTTGTCCTAAACGAACAGAACAACTATCTTCTACCCTGCAAAAACTGCGACCTGCCATCAAAAATCACCAACACAACAAATTGCCATATACGTAGGAATATCTTATCGACCTACAGCATCAAAGTAGATAACAACAGAAAATAGCACGGACAGATAACTGACTTCATAGGAGTAAACAAAATAAGACAAACGCTACTCAAAAAGACATTTAATCAAGAATACATCCCAGGGAAACACTATATAACAAAAAAGTACTGCGCAGCTTTCACACAAATAGAACAATTTCTATGGGAATCATACTACAACTATCAAAATACAAACAAAGAAACCAACATCAAAATTCTTCTCCCACACAACACAAATCCAACGCATCATCACCCAACATGCACTATCACCTACGGCTCCCCGGCAAAAACTGTTAATCTCAACAATATGACATGGCCCTCCTAACAGAAACACATAATCACCACACTCATATTCATATGGACAATACTCCTAACAAAAGCAACAACTGTCATCATAACGAATGCTACAAAAATAAAAGATCTAATTCAACTCATATCAAAAACACCCAGTCATTTGAAAGAACAATCCTAAAGGAAAACCTACTACACCACAATCTAAGCCTTNACAATACTCCTAACAAAAGCAACAACTGTCATCATAACGAATGCTACAAAAATAAAAGATCTAATTCAACTCATATCAAAACACCTAGTCATTTGAAAGAATACATACTAAAGGGAAACCTACTACACCACAATCTAAGCCTTTACTCAATCTATGAACTAAAGAACATTAAACACAACTGCATTGTAGACAAACACTTATCTATATCAACAGAACCCACAATAACATTAACAACCAAATTTCAACTATCAAAATTCCTAACAAACTCCTTTCCTATACAATACTACCAACTGGACCAACCATTTACACCACGACTACTCTTAAAAACTACGTACAAAGCAAAATCAATAAACCGATAGTTATACCAAACAAGAATACACCAATGGTACAAAAAGACAATATAAATTGGAAACTTACATACAATAGTCTCAACATACACAGTAGACCTTTAGCAAGATCAACCAATCCTAAAGAAGAAAGAATAAAAGCCTTCAAAGTGAAAACATTAACTCATGAACTACCCATCTTACAAACACTCCACAACAGAAACCCAGACATATATCCAAACTATGGATGCCCGCTATGTCTCCAATCAATAGACGATACAACCTATTGGCTAACTTGTCCTAAAAATACAACTACACTCAAAAATATATTACATACAGTTCTAATAAAAATCTTAACTAAAGAAAACGTTCCCCTCCAACACAAAGAAAACTACATACAAAACTTTATAAAAACATATATTACTAACAATATTCTATTAGCAGCAATAACCGCATTCACATTATTCCCTACAGTTAATCAAACCAAATCTATATGCATCACACCACATTTCTACCACACCATTATCAAGAAAATATACAAAAAAATCTGGATCAAAAATCGAACAGAAATCAACAAACTTACCCCAACAACCACCATTCCCAACCCAACAACTCCACCCTAGAAACAAGACTACATCCTACTACCGAAGCACTAAATTTCAATAACTGGACACAATTATTCATTTACAATAACATATCACCTAACTTAATTAATACATAATCCGGAGGTCTTTGACCAATCTGGGAAAGATTAGGTCTAAAGTAAATTAGCTTTATTCTCCCTTCCCCTATATGAAATGTATCATTACAAAATTTGTATTTTTTTATATTTTTATTAATAAACGGAACAGAGGACAGATCTCCCTTTTAAAAAAAAATATATATATATATATTTTTTTTTATATATATAAAATTATGCTTTATCTCTTTAGATGCATGGGTTGTTTATCTTTTTAGCCAGAAAATTTTACAACTAAGTAATTCTTACAAATAGTTTTTACAAAGTTACGAGATTTTTTTCACTATTTATTGGAAACCAAAATTTTTTCTGTCTCTTTTTAATGATCACTTGCTTATTTACTTATTAAGAATGATATTAATAACAAATATTAAGGATTTCTTTTATTATTTGAACTTAACGAGAATAAAATTTGGATTTCGCTTTTCTTTAATATTTGTTATTATACCACTAATACTATATAATTACGTTATATTATTATTACTATAATAATGACTAATTACATGTTTTTATTATAGTCCTTGTTATCTATACTATTAAATCTCTATGATGTGTCTGCGTTAAAACATTCTGATTGGCTTGCTTATGCATACACACAAACATGAATATTGACAGGATTTGGAATTTTTTTTTGCCTTATGTTGTCACAAGATAAATTGATCTCTCCAAAGATAAAAGTTTAATTGCGCTGTAAATCCTGTAAATAAATAATCAAGGAGCCACAAATATTAAGGCTAAGTAATATTCACTAAAATATGACTTATGTGATAACCGCAAATAATCAAAAAGCCACAAATATCAAAGCTAAGTAATAATTGCTAAAATATGACTTATGTAGTGGCTGCAATATAGTAAATCTCTATGATGTGCTCACATTAAAAATATTATACACAATCATGAATGTTGTCAAGAAAACTGGATTTGAGTTTTTTTGCTTTATGTAGTCACGAGATGATCTGAAGTTTAAAGTTTAATTGCGCTGTAAATCCCATAAATAAATAATCAAGGAGCTACAAATATCAAGGTTAAGTAATATTCACTAAAATATAACTCATGTGGTGACCACAAATAATAAAAAAGCCACAAATATCAAGGCTAAGTAATATTTGCTAAAATATGACTTATGTGGTGGCCACAGTTCGGTACAGTAATAATATTTTTACTGCACGTCCGTAAGGATGTGCAAGAATGCTAGTATAAGGTTATATATATTGTGAAAAGGTAGATAGTGTCTTAAATATATTTTTCCATATATTGCATGCTGGATACAAATTTGCTTTAACAGATTTGGAAGATTTGGCACATTTATTGTACAGTCAAATAGCATATATAGTAAATATAGTGAATATAGTATTTATAGTGCTTATAGCGAATATAACGAAATATAGTCAATAAAGTTAATGTATTCGATATAATGGATATGTTCATAATCTACTTAATACTACAGTAATATTGTGAAAGTATAAAAGCACTAACTTTCTCCTTTAACAAAGAGTGATCAATGGGTTGAATTCATAGAGAGTTCAATTATCGGGTTATCTAATTCGTTCAATCAACAAATAGCAAGTGACTGTCACAAGCCAATAAACAAAATAAAAAAAAAACAGGATGTAAACTTGCATTTGATATAAACAGATTTTATAATGCTTTCACATTTTTTTGTTAGAAAAATCATATCGTTACATGATACATCCTAATATGCAAAATAGAATTGTCCAATCGATTTTAAGATGCTTTCACCTTTTTTTTTTTAGAAATTATGCAATATATATAAATAGGCAAAGCAGATTAAACCAGAAAAATCTGCTCATAAATGTTGAATAAATAAATAACTTGAAATGCATAAAATAATTAATAATAAGCCTCATCATGTAAAAGAGCAACCAATAAGAATAGCGTATCTGCACACATCATTTCACTTCTCAGATAACCATGCACTTCATTGTACTCTGTTCCTGGTATAGAAAAATAAATTGCTTTTATTTAATTTGATTATGTTATAATACTACAGAGTGAAACCTGAGTCACCAGCTAGTAAAACCTGAGTTTATTAGTAAAATCTGAGTTTTTTAAAAAAAATAAGTAAAATCTGAGTTTATTAGTAAAACCTGAGTTTATTAGTAAAATCCGAGTTTTTAAAAAAAAATAAGTATAATCTGAGTTTTTTAGTAAAACCTGAGTTTATTAGTAAAATCTAAAAAATAAGTAAAATCTGATATAAATAGGGTGAAATCCGCTATTAAACAAAAACTGTTCTAAAACTTTGAAGAAGATATCTTGACAAGCACCTAATCAAATTCGATGAAAATTTTTTTATTTGAATTCTATGAAACCATAAAATTCAAATAAAAGAAGTTTCATCAAATTTGATCAAGTAGTTGCTAAGATATCCTTGATCAAAGTTTTGTCAAAAATTTAAAACGTATCTGTCATATGATACGCATTTTGAAATTCTCTAAAACTTTATCAAAGATATCTCTGCAACCACCTGATTAAATTTGATAGAAATTTTTTTATTTGAATTATATGGATACATATACAGTTTGACCTCTCTATAGTCACACCCTATATAGTCACACCTCTATATAAGCACCCAATATTGTGTGATGGAATTAAAACATAGTAAAAAACCTTATTATAGTTACAAATCACTATCACAAAAAAATTTTGATCTTTCATCAATTTTATTAATAAAACCCCTTGTTATAATCACAAATTTTGACTATAACATCTGATTGGCCAATATTTATATTCATGTTTATTTAAAATATTCTATTAAAATTCTTAAAGGTTTGACAACAAATAACTTTTGATGCAGCGACCCAATTTGGATGAAACACTACCAAGATGTTCATCTTGATGAGACGATTCTAATGAGTCTAAGTTCGCCAAAATCCAATCACAGGCTCCTGTGATCATTAAGAATTTGTTTCACTCACATATTTAAGAATTTATTAAATTTAATATCTAAATAAAAAATCCTTAATGATCTTAGCATTTTGTAGCTAAATTTGGACGATTTTGGACTCTTTAGAATTGTCTCATTGAGTCAAACACTTGTCATTTCATCCAAATTGGCCCACTGGATCAAAAGTTTTTTATTAACAAACATTTTAAATTTTTTAATAGTATTTTAAATATTCGCAAATATATTACTTATTGGCCTTGGGTCATATGATCATGACAAGTTATTTTATTTATAGTCACACCTCTATACAATTACCAAAATAGGGTGTGACCAACTTGTGATTATAGAGAGGTCTGACTGTAATTCAAATAAAAAAATTTTCATCGAATTTGATCAGGTGGTTGCAGAAATATCTTTGATCAAAGTTTATCAAAAATTTAAACCTTATCTGTCATATGATACACATTTTGAAATTCTCTAAAACTTTGATCAAAGATATCTCTGCAACCATCTGATCAAATTCGATGAAATTTTTTTATTTAAATTATATGGATCCATATAATTCAAATAAAAAAATTTTCATTGAATTTGATCAGGTGGTTGCAGAGATATCTTTAATCAAAGTTTTGTCAAAAATTTAAAACATATCTGTTATACAGTGGCCTACCATATTGTTGTGGACACTTTTTAAAAATTTATACAGAACTAAATATATAAGATATTAAGCTAAAATTAAATGATAAATTCTTTAAATCTATACCTTTAAATAAAAAAAATTTAAAAATTTTATGCTACAGTTTTTAAAATAATTAAATTTAAGTAAAATTTTAGATTTTTAAGTTTGACCAGTTTTTATTGTTGTACAAAATTAATTAAAAAAATAACTGCATAGTAAAAATTAATTTTTATTAAGCTAATTGAACTTCAAAAATAAGCAAAAATTATTCAGCATAACAAATTACATATAATTCTAAAATTTTTTAAAATTTTTTAAAAATTTAAGGTAGTTATTATTTCTAAATATAAAATGCAATTTTTAATTCAAAATTATATCAATTACCAAATATAGGGAACGTTTAAAGTGTTGTGCATCATATGTTTTTGACTATTTAGTTAAAGTTAGGGTAAGGGTTAGTTTGGGGTTAGGGTTAGGGTATGTTTTATAGGTAAAATCACCTTCCCGACATTTTTTATTAGTGCATCAATATAGGTTTAGGTATTAGTTTTCTTGTATTCTTCGTTTTCTCGCTTTTTTTCTTCTTTTTTTCTTCGTCGGGCTGATCCATGTTGATCAAAACAAACAATTTGATTGGCCTTATATCACGTGATTGCACAACGCTTTAAACGACCCCCAAATATAGTAATTTTATTACTATATATAGTAATTATCTAAAATTTTTTTGAAAAATTATAAAATTTTAAAGATATGTGCATTTTGTTATACTAAATAAATTTATTTAAAAAAATTGCTAGTTTATTAATAAAAAATTTAAGTTTATAAGTCCCAAACCCTAACCCTAACCCTAACAAATAGCAAGTCCCAAACCTACTCTAACCTAATATCAGGGAAATTAAAAATATATCTATTACTATATTTAGTAATTCTGTTTATTATAAAAACTATATTAAAATTTAGAAAACCGGTCAAATGCAAAAATTTAAAAATTTACTTAAACTTAATTATTTTAAAAACTGTAGCATAAAATTTTTTAAACTTTTTTTTATTTAAAAGGTATAGATTTAAAGAATATATAATTTAATTTTTAGCCTGATACCTTAGGCCATATAAAGTTAATTTTTTGGTTCTCATAATATGAGACAAAAAAAATAACCCGGCCGGCCGGACTTTTATTTAAAAATTTTTAAAATTTTTTAGATTATAAAATTTAAATTTTAATTTTAAAAAATAATAACCCGGCATTATAGTATTAAATAAAGTAATAACCTGCCTGCCTGGACTTTATTTTAAAAATTTTATATATTAAAAATTTTAAATTTTATAAAATTTTTAAAAAAAATTTTTGAAATTCCACCCAGCTATTAAAACATATAAAAAAATTTTTTTTAAAAAATTTTCAAATTATGACCTGGCCGGATTATGAGAACCAAAAAATTAAGTTTATATGGCCTTATATATTTAGTTCTGTATAAAATTGTAAAAAGTGTCCACAATAATATGGTAGGCCACTGTATGACAGATACGTTTTAAAATTTTGACAATACTTTGATCGAAGATATCTCTGCAACCATCTGATCAAATTCAATGAAAATTTTTTTATTTGAATTATATGGATCCATATAATTTAAATAAAAAAATTTTTATCGAATTTGATCAGGTGGTTGCAGAGATATCTTTGATCAAATTTTAGAGAATTTCAAAACGTGTATCACATGACAGATACATTTTAAATTTTTGACAAAACTTTGATCAAAGATATTTCTGCAACCACCTGATCAAATTCGATGAAAATTTTTTTATTTGAATTATATGTATCCATACAATTAAATAAAAAAATTTTCATCAGATTTGATCAGGTAGTTGCAAAGATATCTTTGATCAAAGTTTTAGAGAATTTCAAAATGCGTATCATATGACAGATACGTTTTAAATTTTTGACAAAACTTTGATCAAGGATATCTTAGCAACTACTTGATCAAATTTGATAAAACTTTTTTTATTTGAATTTTATGGTTTCATAGAATTCAAATAAAAACTTTTCATCGAATTTGATCAGGTGGTTGTCAAGATATCTTCGCTCAAAGTTTTAGAACAGTTTTACCAGGCACAGAGTGATATGTAATATTACGTAGTATATGGTTACTGAGACATTTTTAATGGCGTACGTCCGCATAATCTCATACTTGATTGTGCATTGTGCTAAACGCAGTAAAAATATGAATTTTTGCACTTAAACATTACGTTATGCATCACATAGTACTATATTTATCTATTGTATGAGAATTGATTAACCAAACATTATTTAAAGTACATGACGGTCACTATAAAAAATGTCCTTTTTTTTATTATTGTCTCTCGAAATTGCACTAACCAAATATGTCTATATTACAAAATGCATTGACACATGTTTCTTATATTGGAATAATCCGGTCTGATATACCGGAATTGAATATTATGCATTATTGAAACACGGGATATGCACCCGGAAATAGCAAATAATATTGCGCTGGGAGATCAACATAAGCAGTTGAGTTTGAATGGAATAGTGCTGGTCAGTGGGTTCCTGCCTGCGTAATACAGACTGTCTGTTAATATGATGTGACATTACCAGGAACGTAAGTGTATGGTTTTACTGGCATCTGAAATGGAAGCAAATTCTTAAAGCTGATTGGTATACATTTTTTCTCATGGTCATTCCCTGTTTTATGTAACATAAATTTCTAATTTAGAGGGAGGTTAAAGCGAGGTGAAATTTAGTTAGGAGGTTTTTATATTTATATCAAGAATGCAGCATGTAGATCATATATTAACTTATAATAAATTGGTCATAAAAATTCATTCTTCCTTAGTAAATGATTGGCTTACATGTGCCGCACAGTGGCACATGTAAGCCAATCATTTACTTTGATGAAGTGATAATCTGATGTCATTTGTAATACTTCATAATTACAATCAATGGTTTGCTATTTAAAGTAAACTCGGTTTTAAATTTTAGCCAGCTTTTATTAAACAACAGGGTGAAACCTGAGTTGTGAAATAGTGAAACCTGCTATGATCATTACGTGAGAAAGAAATCTGCTTTTATTTCACCCTATCCCGATCTACAAAGCGGATTTCACTATTTCGCAACTCAGGTTTCACCCTGTTCTTTTATTAAAAAATGATTCATAATACCAGTACGATCACAAGAAATGTGAGAGGGATGGTTCCGTTCAACTTTTTTGATGCACTACGTTGATTTTTAAAAAATCCTTTTGGGTTGGAATAATGATTTTTATTTATTTACAATTACAATATACCAGTACGATCACATGAAATGTGTGAGGGATCATTTTTTTGATCGTGGCCTATGCTGATTTTCGCAGAATCCTTTTTTAGTAGAAGTAATAATTTTCATTTATTCATTTTTAGAAGGAGTCAACATTTTATATATACTGAACGTCATAAGTCGATTATGCAGTATGATGCAAACATGACATTATTGATTATAAAATTTCTATCTAAATTTATAGTTTGTCCATTTAAATGTTTTAATTGGTTACCTGCGCATTACGTCATTTTAGATTATTTAAAATTTATAATAGTAGTTACCATGATATTCTAGAAATTTGTGACATATTTTGATATCGAATCTGTGATTAATGGAGAATGAATCTGTTTTCTCAGTGTTAATAGTCACCTGATTGGGCAAGAATAAATAAAGCATGTTATAATTGAAGCACTCGTCTGCCTTTAATTAATTTATTTTTATTTGCGCTAATGGGCCAGTGTCTTTTTAAAATGTGATACGAATTAAAAGTTTTAGTAAATTTAACAAATTATTGACAAATATTAACATACATTTTGAACTTAACGCGCATGATCGTGCAGATCCTGCACCGCGTCACACACTGTGCAGCTACCCTAATTATGATAATACTTTTACATAACTATGCCATTACATTATTATGATGCGTACTGCATATAACTGTGTATAAATAATAATCATGAGAACCCTTCTGAATGAGAGTTCATCCATATAATTTTGAGACTTTCTTAAAATGAATTAATAAAAAATTTATTATTATTACCAAACTAGAATTTCATATGATCATACTTATTTAAGTCAGCATCAACTGCAATAATTAAAATAAAAATATGTTAATTTTCAAAAACGATCTGTAGTGTCATACTTAATACGTTTCTGGTTTTAGCGCGACTGCATAGCGCAGCTATTCTAATGGATATTCACTAGTTATAATTATGAAAATAGCAGGTTCAAGTTGACTGCTATTTATAGATTTATGTGCTATTAAACTGAAACAGGATATGCTTCTGGAAAAAGCAGTAATACAGCACCAAGAAATAACCATAAGAGTTGAGTTTGTGTGGCTTAGCGCTAGCCGATGGTTTTCCGCCTGCATAATGCAGGCTGGCCAACAGTATGAATTTGATATTGATATTTGCAGTTATAGCACTTAGGTTAGTGCAACTTAGTGCTGTATTCTGCTGGCTGATTGCAAATTGACACTCACAGATATCTATGAGACTGACCAGATTCCTTTGAAGGGAGGGTTGGGCATCTGTTGTAGCTGAATGAGCAATCGTTGGCGAATTTCACAGGAGGGTCACCAAAATTCTGGGTCAGATGCATCGGATCTAGGTCAGCGTTTAGCCCCAGTTGTTAGCAAGTTCTATAGCAAAATCATCAGTTGGGCATTTTTTACTTAATGAATAGATAAGATTTATTAGTAAAATTTTTTATGATCTTGGAGCAAAATTGATCAATTCCGATCCAATCGACCATAATTCCGATGCACACTGAAGCATTCCAACACAGAATTTTGGTGACCTCCCTGTATGAGTTATCATTGGCACAAGGTCCACTTACATTTCCTACAGATTTATTCGTGTTTTATTGTTTTTATTATTTCACGATAATGCAATGATCATAGAAGATTTCACTATTTCACAACTAAGCTTCATCCTGATGTATTATAATTATCGAAATTACAATAAATTTTCGGTAATAAAAAGTATTTTTTGATAATAATATTTTCAGCCATTATATCGCTTCGATATAATCATGTACTGGCCAAAAATTTTTATCGAAACCTACATATTTATTACCGAAAATAATTATCAATTATCACAATATTCATCACATGTCCTACTAATTTTCAAATCAGCCGTATCTGAATTTGATACAAAATTTAACCATCTATATCAGAGTTATTCAACCTTTCTTCCCTATAAATGTGAAATAAATCCCAAAAGTGTAATTTCAAATTTTAATCAAATTAAGCTTAATTCTCCATTATTTAAGCAATGTCCCTAGACGTTATTTGCTTATACAGTTTATCATCCATGCCTGGTTTAGCGTGACTGCGTCGCGCAGCTACTTATTGTTTAATAGCGGATTTCACCTTATCTATATCAGATTTTACTTATTTTTTATATAAACTCAGATTTTACTAATAAACTCAGGTTTTACTAATAAACTCAGGTTTTGCTTATTTTTTTTAAAAAACTCGGATTTTACTAATTAACTCAGGTTTTACTAATAAACTCAGATTTTACTTATTTTTTTTAAAAAACTCAGATTTTACTAATAAACTCAGGTTTTACTAGCTGGTGACTCAGGTTTCACTCTGTCGTGTTATAATTATTAATATAAACTAAAAATATGAATGTTATTAAATTCAAAGATTACATTTTAGAAAGGTAACTATTGCACATGAATTGTTATCTTCCTGATATATATAATCAAAAAACTTTTAGTTGATCAAATATATATTCATTTGATCTTAATCATTGATTGACCCATTGTTGCTCGAGCCCCTTAATTGGTGTTCGATTATTGAACTAAATTGATCAATGATCAAGCACAACATAATCGGTCAATACACTAGTTGGTAGTTTACTTCCATTTACAACTAATTCTTTAGTTATAAGGTCTTTGTAGATATGTGAAGGTATCTGTGTATTATTATGGATTGGGTAATTTCTTCTTTTAATTTTGCTTTACAACAGCAGTATATGGTGGTTGATATAACTATAGATATGATCACAAATATGATTATAATGGATACGGTAAGTATTATGATTTGAGTTTGGGCAGGTGTTTGTATATCTTGGTCTTGAGTATTCATAGATTAACAACAGCCAGTGTTAAGATCTTGATTCCTGTATAATTCGTAGAAAGTAGAGAATTGTTTGTAGAGTCTCTTTTTATATCTTTGATAGTTTTACTCGATTATAAGAATAGTTTTGATAACTACAAATATTGTTGTGATTAGATAAGTAGTAACGTAGATGCTGGTGGGTTTATAAGTTACAATTGCAGTTAATAGTTGTCGATGTTGTTTGATCTTCTGTCATAAATTGGTCTGATAAGAGCGAAGATAGTAATGTGATTGTTATGTCTTGAGCTAATTAGTTTCGATTTCTGGTAGTGTGAAGTATATTATTAATGCGGTAGTGGTACCTATTGTGAATGAAATGATTATTGCTATAATTGATATTATTTGATCTTTGTTTATCAAGCTCATACGTGTGTAGTCATGGTATTAGTCTTATTTTAGTATTCCTATCTTTTTCTTTTTTGTTGATCAATTTTTGTTCAGTGAACTTCCTATATTAAACTTCTTTTATTTCGGATTACTTATTATGGTAAGGTGGTGGTAGTGCTTGTTTTTGTAATGCTTGTTCTCTAAATCCAATATTTCTTGTTAGAATTGCTAATTGATTTTGGTTTAGTTCTGGAATTGGGTTTTGAAATAGAGTTTGGAATATGGTTTGTTGATATGGTAAGTCTGTAGTATTAGGATATTGATACGCTAGTCCTTGTTGTACTTGTGATATTGAGGGTGCTTTTCCTGTATTTAGATGTCTCTTATATGCTTGTTTTCTTTTTCTAAGTCTTTGTATACAACAGATTAATACTGTTAGTGTTATTGCCAATATTGTTAATGTAGCAGCTAATATTCCAACAATAGTAGTAAGGTTGCTATTGTTATCTTCTGGTTAATTCATTTGGCTTAGTTGAATAGAGGTAGTTGCAGTTTCTTTACTTGCTTTAGTTGTAGTAATGCTTTCTGTAGGAGTTGTAGTGACTGGTGCTAGTGCTAGTGCTGGTATAGTTACAACTATAACGTCTGCTTTAATAAAATTCTTTGGTGTTGGTGTTAGACTTATTATAATCCAGACAATAAATATTTTGTAAGGTGTAGTATATATTCTTATTTAGTTATTCTTTTTATTATGTCAATGCAGCTTTTTATTTGTTTCGCCTTGTAGTGCACGTCTTAATATTAGTCTTTTTCCTTCGAAGAGTATAGTATTTCTCAAGAGTAGCTAGTTCTTAATATATATGTAAGTATAAACCAACAAATTACTTTTCACTTATTCAAAGTATGTTATGTTTATAATAATCAGTTTATTAAATAATTTCAATAGTGGGTACAGTTAAATATACTGTTACAAGTATTTCTTTGATAAATATAAGAGAATATAATTATAAAGTTAAATGTTAAATATGTATGCTAGATTTCTTTGGTGCAAAGAGTAGATTTCAATATATCAAATGGTTTACTACTATCAAAGTAGTAATTACAAGTGGTATACAATAAAGGGTCAAGATTATTGAAAGCAAGAATATTTCAATAGTGTACATGTATTGAAGGTATTTCTGGATTAAGTTTTCAACACTTAATTCAACTAGTTTGTCAAATTTCAATACACAGATTTGAATGTCTAAAATCTACTATTTAAATACTTTTCTAATAATTATAAAATTCTTGATATAAAAACTTAACATTTTCGATCTAGCTAATTAATTTACTATAATAAAATATCAATTCTTTTCTGATTATTATTCTTCTTTATTTTCGTGTCTTGATTTTCATTATCTTCATCTGATTGTTGTTAACAGATCATCATGTGTGCAATCTTCTTTATGCTCATCACAGATTAATTTCCAATCTTGTAAATCCATTTGGTGATTTGATTTTCTTACTGGTATCGGTGTTTCAGATTTTTGTATATGATCTACTGGGTAATATGGATATAATACCCTGTACACGTTGATCGCTTGTTGAGCCATTTCATAGTTACCCTGGTTTGGGAACCTCCTTTTTTAGTATCTTTTATCAAGGTAATTTAATGGTAATTATTACCATTATATTACTATTTAGTAAAAAATTACAAAAAAAAATAAGCAAATAAAGCAGAACAACTCATGTTTATAAATAATCTTCTTGATTTATTTTAGAGTTAGGGTCATTCTATATTAGGTTAAATTTATATAGAAGCAAATTTTCTTTCTCGACATTCTCAATTAACTCACCTGAGCAGTGTTCAAAATTTCGGACTCAAACACTGATGTTCTCATGAAAACAGCATAATAGCTATGAGCAGAGTTGTCATTGGACAATGTCCAAATAAAATAGAATTGGACAATTGGACATTTGGAAGTTTGGACATGGTCCAAATGTCCAAATAATTTTTTGAACCTTTAGGCATTGGACAATGTCCAAATAAATTGTAATGTTACTGGACATATGTCCAAATTGTCAATTGGACATATGTCCAATTGGCCAATAATTTTATTGGACAATTTTAATAATATAACACCAAAAGCTAAAAATAAGTTATCCTCTTTATTTTGGTCAAAAACTCAAAAACTTCTTTGATCTGAAAATAAGCTACCTCACGAATGATGATAGTTGCTATATAGTAAAGTTCAAAGTTTACTATGCAAATCAATTATATAGTCACCTAAGTAAAATTATTTAGAAGATCAAAATACATATACTCTAAAATTTTTATTAAAATTAGAGAATTTTTTATTAATTGGTTTTTAATTTTTACGTTCAACAAAAAATTAAAATTTTATTAACAAATATATTCATTGAAAGTCAAATAATAAAAACTGCTTTAATTTGATAAAACTTTTAGTATATGTATTTTAGTCTATTTACTTAAGCATTAATTATTGATTTACATAGCAGAATTTAGACTTTACTATGTAATAACTATCCAAAAATTAATTACATCAGAAAATAAGCTACCTCTAATTTTTTGTATTAGTGTGTTTTCTTTTATAATATGCCTTTATTTTAAAATTAAAAATAAAAACAACTATTGTTATTATTCTTTTTGAAATACAATCATTTTATAGTTTTAAAATTCTATTTAATTAATCATATTTCATTAGCCAATATCAATTGTAAATATTGTAAGTAAAATGGAATTTAAGTTGATTTAGTAGCATGAATATATATGTACATATACATATTTTTATAATAATAATAATAATAATTATTATTATTATTAGTATACTTTTTAAATATACTGTAAATTAAAGATATTTTGTATTAGTAAATATTGGCATGAATTAAGTTTAATTTAGGCCAAGATTAAATTAATTTTTTTTTAATGTCCAATAAAAAAGTTACTATGTCCAATCAAAATTATTTGGACAATTGGACATTGTCCAAATGTCCAAATGTCCAAATTGTCCACATGTCCAATATTGTAACATGGCATCTCTGGCTATGAGTATTCTCAACATATTGGTTATGTTCTCATTTATGCTTACTAAAAAAAAAAAAAAAAAAATTAAAAATATATAATGTACATATATTGAAAATATATGTCCCTTTTTATCTCCACATTATAATATCTAATGTTCTAATATTATCTATAAAAGCATAAATGGTATCATATTCATATAAAAATTCTATTAATGCATCTATATATGAATATATATTAAAGCATTTTTTCATATATGCTAAAGTAATTATATATCAACTAAATAATTTTGATAATAAATTATTATAACTAGTTCAATATATTTATTTATTTTACAATATTATGTAGTTACTTTTGAGAATCAAAAAAATTTTAATAGTGAACAGTAAAAAATTTTTACTTTGAACAAATTTAAATCTAATTTCGAACACTGCACCCAAGGTATGTGTAGACTGCTGTTTTTGGTATTTTTCTGGTTTTTTGTTTTTATTTCTTGTTTTGCTTCATCATCGACCATAAAAATTCTATAATTTGATTGGTATTTGATCAATAATTTGCCCCTTCTTTAGATGACCCCCTCCAAAAAAATGAAAATAGATAGCAATATCCAATCAAAATCCTTAATTTGTATATCAAAATGCTGGTTGGTCACGTGGATATTTGCATTACCCATATAGTTTTCGTTATCAATTACAAATGCACTTCACCGGAATTAACACCTGATCCGCACATGTTAGCTAACATTAGATAATTTTAGGCCAGTGTAACTTCAGCAACTTTAGGCAAGTTAAAACTCACAACTTTCAGATGTGATATGTATTAGCATGTGTTAGACATATGATCTTAAAGAACATAAATTATTAAACAAAATGCCAGATTACAATTGGCATTTAGAATAACTTTAGGTACGACATATACATGTACATACTAGACATATTAAAAAATAAAATGCAGATTAGTCAATTAGAAAAGAAAAAAAATATTCAGATACGTACGACATATGCATATACACGCTGGACATATGACTTTAAAGATCATCCAATAAAATTACGATTGTCAATTAGACAAGAAAAATATTAATGCACGCATTTATAATTAAATTAAATCTAAATAATTTATTGATCATATACCTTGAGAAGCCTCAGATGCTGATCGTAACAAAAAATGTAATGTATGTGCAAATGCGAGTATAAAATCCAATTATTATTACAAAAAATATTACTCTAACTATAGTATTCATTATCATAGCAAGATAAATTCCAAAAAAATTTATTTCGAAAAATAAAGTTGAAAGTTCATATTTGAGTTGATCCATTTTTATCAATAAATTGAAGTCACTGTAGTAGAAATTTTAACGGCAAGGTCTATTAAATAATAAATTAAGTATATTCATATTTTATTAAAACAAACAACTTACACAAATAATTCCAACTACTTTTTTTTTTATTTAACCCTTCAGCTCTATGGCTGTTGGGGCACGTATAGCGCTCATTTATTAAGGTCCTTGTTATTTTGTACATTAAGGTTGTACAATTTTCAAATTACATTTCTATATTGTTATATATTTTGTGACTAGTTATACCTCCTAATTCTGTAATCAGTTTCCCAGATATTACTCATTTTGGTTACCCAATCCGCCGGCGATGTTTTCAGATTTCCAACTTCTTCCGGAACCTCGGGTCATCCATACTGACCAGGGCGTAGAGAAGATAAGATCTTCTCAGTACTTCCTTCCTTTAGCCTTCCGAAGTTTCAGCTTTCAACTTCAACCAAGACCTCAAGTCGTTCATACCGACCGGGGCAGGGGGATAGGTCCTCGGTACCTTCTTCCTTCGGCCTTCCAAAGTTTTTGTTCTTCTTTCATTTCGGGTTAGGACTGAGCCCATCCTGAGTTCATCTGAGATCCTTTTCCTTATCGGGTTAGTGCAACTTTGCCACTTATTTTATCATGTTACCATTCAACCGGAATCCCACCGGAAGTATACATTTTATCCTTATTCAACCGGAATTCCGCTGGTAGTATCCAATATTTTCAAAATTTGGTAGCACAAACACACTGATGTGGTTAAATTAACCAACTGCGGTCCTAGCATCCTAGTTCAGCCCTTCCTCTCGTGATCACATATAGTTTTCCATGTCTGCTAGTGGGGGTTGAACCGGCGACCTTACGTTTGGTGACCTGGGAGTGTAACCACTTACGCTATCGGCCCACAAGTCATTCCAAATACTTGAAAAATAGCTTCCAAGTGAATAAATGAGAAATTGACAAATTTCGATAAATAAATGCCAGAAACCAAGAATAATGACGATATATAAGAATAGGGCATCTCTCGCAGGATATATTTAAGTTATATTTCCCACAACCCAATTCGTTAAGTTTATTTAAAGTTTTTATTACGGTTAGGGATTAGCGTTATGCATAGTAAAATTGCTCAAGAGAAATTTTTTGTTAGGGCACAAAAGGTAGTTTCTTATACAAATGTTTGAGAAATAAACGATTTTTGAAAAAACGAACGTTTGTTCCTGATTGTGTTACGTTACATCAAGGGTAATTAACTATTGGCTAATTTGATGTCGATCATAACGTGGAATATATAGTTATTGGATGTGAAGCATCCAATAACTGGAGTTATTTGGCATGTGGTAACAATAATATCGAGATCTGCAAGATCACGATATTATTGTTACACATGACAAATAACGGAAAGTATCTGGGTCAGAATTTGACCGGAAGATGGCTGGGCCCTGCGGGCCCAGCCATCTTCCGGTCAAATTCTGACCCAGATACGACAGTTATTGGTGCGTAGCATCCAATAACGGTATTATCTATCAAATTACGGCAATCGGGCATCACTGGACACGACTAAGAGTAAAATTAAAAAGAAAAGGTAACTTACCGGTATTAATAAATTAATATACTATTACATTTAAAAAAAAAGGTATTTTAATATACTTATTTAAATTACTTTATATTAGGATCGGGATCACTTGAATGAGCGATAGTATGAAAGATAAGTATAGCTTATTTGATTTCAATTTTTTTTTTATGAATTTTATGTAATAGATAAATTTTAATTTATAGCAACAGAAGTTTAATTAAAAGTAAATGACATAATATATACCGTCTATAAATATTTTACTAATCTATGATCGATTACAATTTTCTCTTTCTGGTTGATTAGTAAAAAAAATGGAAACGATGAAAAATAAATATTACAAACCTACGAGCGCAGAAATCAATGAGATAATTAACAGTACAATTCCTGAAAACACCCAAAAAGCAACAACGAAGTGGGTAAAGATTTTAGAAAATTGGCGCTGTGACGTGGGATATGATTATAGAATCGAAACAGTTACGGATAAGGACCAACTTGAACGTGAGATGACCGAATTTATCTTGGGGATTCGACAAGTCAACACTGAGAAAGAATATACACCATCTTCTCTCATTAACTGTATTAAGTTACTCAGCGTTTACATTTCAAAGCATCCGAGAGATACTAAGTCTTTTAATATATCGAATAGAAAGGAATTCACTCATTTATGGGAGGCTTTAAATGGAAAAATGAAGAAAATTAAGAAAGTAGGGATAGTATCTCATCACCACGATCATCTTACTGATACAGAATTACAAACTATCTTTTAGTACTATATGGTTGCAAATAATACTCCTCAGGGCTTGCAATACCGCGTGTTTATGTGGTGTTGCTTACTTTTTCAACCTCGTGGTGGTGAACATTACAATATGTTGATGGAGCAGTTCGAATTTACTTCTAATGGCGGAATTCATTTTAAGAAATATTCTCAAAAAAATGACCAAGGCGGAGTGGATGGTAATTTGGATGCACTTATTGTACCCGTTCCACCTGATCCTGAAGAATTTCACGGTCCCGTCTATGATATTAAGTTCTACTTTTCCAAGAGGCCGTTAAATTCTAAATGTCCATATCTGCATCTAAAAATCAATAACAAAAAAAATTAATAGTAAGTATGTTATTAATTAGAGATCTTTAACTTGTTATGTGATTTCACGGACATGAAGGTCTGTGAAATCATATAAAAATTGAAATCAATGCATAAATTTAACTTTTTTAAACCACTTATCTTATTTAGACTATTCAAAGGATCCATGGTATCTCGATACAAGACTAGGAGCAAAGTCTTGTGGATCTTTCATGAAGGACATTTGTACCGCAGTAGGAATCGATATAAAGGACCGTGACATTGTAAATCACTCAGGTCGATCAACTCCAATCACTTCCCTTTTTCAAAAAGGCGTTGCAATGGGTACCACTATGTCCATTACTGGACATAAAAGTGGCTCGTCCCTCTAACAAGCAAAAGGAGGATGCATTGTCTCTATTAATCAATAGTGTTGGTGCACTTCCTTCAAACCCGCAAGAATCAGAAGCTTCAATTAAGGTAATAAAAATTTTAAAATTTAAATATTTTTATATTAAAAATATTATTAATTTAAAAATTTTGAATTATTTATAGGACGATGAGGTTATTACGGAGTCAAAACGAGTATGTATTGAAATTTATTTATATTATACATTACACATAAAATGTTACCATTTTTTTAGCCCAAAATTTCTTTATTCATACCAGCGTCTACACTAAATCCTAACCTAACAAAACCATTTCGTCAACCATTACGCAAGACTACTAATGCAAATTTGACATTACAAACTAATGCTTTGAAGCATAACCCGACAATTGGTGGGCGTCAAAAAATTTATAAAGTACCTCGGGCATATAATTTGTATGAGTCTCAGGAAGATAATTCATATGAACCTAATGAAGATAATTTTTATGAGCCTCAGGAAGATAACAAGGATACTTCTAGTGTCTCTATAATTAAGAATTATTATATAACGGCAGAGCATGTTAACATAAATTAGATGTATATAGTCAATATATTTTATTAAAAATGTATTGCTGGGATAGTTAAATTTTAAATATATTGATTAATTGCTTCATTCTGCAAAAAATATGGGCTTGTCATATTTTATCAATAAATAAAATTTTTAAATCCGGAATTTATATGATTTACAGTTATTTTCATAATTCCTAATAAAAATTGATCGAATGATGTTCTGGCCAATTCAATCAAGTTTGTGATTTTAGCATAATAGATTCCATAAAATTGATATATATGTGTACGTACTGTACGTAATTTACATGAGATCAGGTAAATATTTTTAATATTAGCACTTACCGAAATCACAAACTTAATCGAATCGGCCAGACCATCATTCAGTCAATTTTTATCAGATGTTTCAGGAATTATGAAAGCAGCTGTAATAAATATTGTAGAATTTTGAAAACCGGCTGCCTACTTTATATGATTTACCAGTATTAGAATTTTAAAAATCCAGAACCTAAATTATATGCTTCGACTGGCAAAGCCTCAGCTGACCGATAAAATTATATGACCGTCATTTTTGTAGCGCAAGAGCTATTTTTGCCAAATAACCCAAATAGACTACCATTTTTTGCCGAATAACCAAAATAAGCTATCGATTTCTGCTGAATAACAAAAATAAACTTTTTTCTGCAAAATAACCCGTGTTATCCGGCAAACTCATATGATCATGAAAAAATTTCTTGCCGTTATTTTTTTCATGTGTTACAACGTAATCATGTTTATTCAAATTAAAACTCAGTGAGTGCTCCCTACCAATCATGATCATAAATTGCCGGATAACACCATTATTGGGCAAATTGTCGAATACGGTAATTTGACAAATGATTGGCATACGTGCCGCAAAGCGGCACGTGCTGTTATTCAACAATTTTTGCCCAATAATTAATTGTTATTCGGCACGAAGTGCCGAATAACTGAGTTATTTGCTGTATGCTATTTGATTGGTCGATTTTAAGCACCGAAGGTGCTTAAAATTCGGCCAGTCAAATCATATGTCAAATAACGGTAAGGTACAATAGTGTTCTAATGCTAGTAAAGCGCGATAGCGCTTTACTAGTATTAGAACACTATAGTACCGTAGTTATGAGTACTTCGTGCTTGAATAACTGGATTATACGGCATTTATATTTGTTGGTTTTGCATACCAACTGTTAATCCGGCGTTTGAGATTTTAAATTTTTATGCACGTGAGTTACACACGTTGTCCGGATATATTTTAAATCCGTTCCGGATTTAAATATTTCGGATAACGTGTGTAACTCACGTGCATAAAAATCATAAAATTTCAAATGCCGGATAACAGTTGGTAAATGCAAAATCCAACAAATAGAAAATGCCGTATAATGTATACTTATTTCGCAGCCCGATCATAGTAATCTGATGGATAATGATTTTTATTGCGGGAGATGCCTAACAACACCCATAGGAATATTTGTTGATAAAAACTTTGAAATATTATTTGCAGTTAGATAAAGTGGAAGCGGAAACAATAATAAATTCTACCAAGAAAAATGGTATAAATTGCTAATATTGTGAGTGAAGTAATATTTCCATCCATATTTATTCAAATTGAAATTCGAAAATATCTCTCCATTAAAATATCTATAAAATTCTTCAGCTACCATTTTATTGATTAAGACTGTGACTAAGTACAGTAATAATAATTCTTTCCAAAAATTGTATACTTTTGAATAAGAAATAAAGATTAGTAAAGGTATTGTAAGTATTTTTTGAATTAAGTAAATTATCTTTGATTAAAATATTTTTGCCGACTTTTTTTTTTTAAAAAAAACTAATTCAATATATCACATGATTATAACTAATATATCAAGGTATGAAGTTTTACCGTAAAATCTTTAAATAACGCGCAGGGGTGAAATTACAAATTTCGACTCGAATTAAACTTAATTCAGGTCAAGATTCGAAATAACGCCCATGCCCGCTATTTCGAGATTTTACGGTATAAAAATAATAATATGAAGAACTACAAAAGGTATCCTGGATAAAAAACTTGCAATAAATGAGGATGAATTTCTGATAATTCATTGATAAATACACAACAAAGAAAATTTTAGAAATTAAATGTTTATCATCTTTAATGCACTCTTACATATATCTGCCACCTAATAGTAGAATCCATTTATTATCCCTTAATTTAATAAATGTTTTCATGAGTTCATTTCCTTAGCAAATTTAATCATCGATATTACTTTGCAAAAACTCTTGAAAA
Source organism: Gigaspora rosea (assembly GCA_003550325.1). Taxonomy (NCBI): domain Eukaryota; kingdom Fungi; phylum Glomeromycota; class Glomeromycetes; order Diversisporales; family Gigasporaceae; genus Gigaspora; species Gigaspora rosea. The sequence goes on along the minus strand of QKWP01001222.1, from coordinate 25,740 downwards.
GATCTCTATAAACCAAATTTAATATCTTAATCTTTAAAGATTGTTTCATAACATGAAGAAGGAAGAATTCTTTATGAAAAAAAGCTTTACTTTCATCTTTTTAAACACCAATTTCATATTCATAATAACGGCTGAGATGATTCATTTCTTTAGAATGATCAAGATTAGCAGATTGTTTCTAACTTTCTATTACTTTATGTTCATCGATTCCTTTTTCGTAATAACGACCAAAATTTTTGATCTATTTGTTATAATATTGAATACACCAATTTTTTGTTCAATTAATGAAATGGCAACGGAATTGAAGTCAAAATTTATTAATATTACAACTGATTTAAAAATTAGTGGGACATGTAATGAATTTTGTAATGATCAATAATTATTTTTCGGCAATAACAGTTTTAATTTTTCGATAATATAATTTACGGCCGATATATTATTGTGGTATGTTGTATCAGCCGAAAATTATATTATAGAAAAATTAATAGAAACTTGCAGATGATCATCACAAAATTCATCACGTGTCCCAATAATTTTCAAATCAATATTGGCAGGCGTACACCTGTGTACATACCTCAAACTGGGTTGAAAATGGAAAACAATTCCTTAATTAAACTTTTTTGTATATGAAACAATCTTTTGTATCCTAAAAAAAATTTCTTTTTGGTACATATTCTCCTAAAACCCTCCCTTAATCTTGACACTAATCCTAGTTTTAATCAATTAAAATTTTTTTTATTTGCGTAGTTATTATAAACTTATGAAGAGGAAATTGTCAATCGGAGAGTGCAAATTTTGACTATTCTGGATCAACCCGACATAGAATCCGAACACGTACTAAAGGAGAAAAAAGCGAAAATGCAGTGTTTAAATCGACCTTTATGCACTAATTAAAAATTTACATATATAATCTGTTTCTACAGCCTCTAATGTTAAGGCTCTAACCCTAAATTTTTATCTTACGCACATAGTTTATTTACAAATCGGATTTCTTTTTTGGTTTGTATCACCCGAAAATAAGTAAAATGGGTCTCAGGTTAGTGTATTGTACTTTTTTGATGCAGTTAAGGGTTTTATTTATATATAGATATCAAGAATTCGATTTATGCAATCCCACTTTGGGTGTACTGTACGTACTGTACGTATGTCACTCTGTTATGCAGATTACTTTAAATAACTTTTATAATTATGATTGTATTGCGTTAATTTGTAAAACTTCGTGCGTAAGCTTTCTAAAAATTTTTTTCCCTTTTTATTGTATAAAGAGTAACGGAAAATTATACTTTTTGATAATTTTTTGCAAAGATCTTCAAATTTCCGGTTGGACAGGTATTTTGATATGGTTGAATATATTGGCAAAAAAATGAATCGTAATTACTGAAAATTTATTCAATATAACCTATTTTAGTTTTCTAAATAAACTGATTTGGGATTAAATATACATGAATTTATTAATTGCTGTGCATGAATAAATATTTTTAGATATCAAAATGTATAACATCGAAATAAATTGATGTAATACAGTATTTTTACATTATAAAAAAACATTCTATTTACAATTATGTAAATCAAAATTAAAATTTATACGAGCAATCCAAAGTTGTCGGATGTGTGTTAAAGTTATTTGCCTGTTTATGACATAGGTTAGGATTATTGGACTAGAATTAAAGTTACCTTTTTTTATATTTTTCGCATTTTTTCTTTTTTCGCGTTTTAACTTTACACTAAAAAAAAAAAAAACATTTATGATAAACGAATTAATGAAAAGCAAACCTAGTTATATAAGCTTTCAAGATATATACGTAAATATCGATTAATTTAATAAAATTTGACCTTTATATACCTACAAATAATTTTATTTTATATGATGACAAGCTTTGCTTAAAATGGATTAGAATAAAGGACCTGAGTCATTTAATCTTTGAATAAGTCAATAAATATTCGTTAAAATCATTTGTAATTTCAAGTCATTTTTCAATCATATTTTAAAGCTAAAAATGAAATTGAAAATCATGATGAATAAGATAATCTAGTTAATGCTACAAGAATTTATTTAAAATTTATAATATATTTTATTAAACATTTTGCTATAAAAATACAATCGGAAACGAATAATAGATGAATGCAAGATGATAGATTATCAGGATCTAAATTGTGATCAGCGGAGTTATTCCGAACAAAAAAAAAGTCAAAATAGCAATATTTGTTTTGTAAGACACTGTTTTTTTTCCGTAAATCAAATTCTTTATTTATTTTCTTTTTTGTGATCTCTATAATTTTAACAAGTATTATTGTAAATGTCCTAATTTTCAGAGATGTCACGTAATGTTAAACAGTGTTTAGAAATAAAAAGTCGACTTTTTTTTTGGATGGCACAAAATGAAAAAGAAATTTACGTTCAACAATATGAATAAGTGAATGGTATTGTTACATTAAATCATATAATTTTTTATATTTGTGAGTTTAAATAAAAATTGCTAAATCTTTAACATGAAAAGGAGAACCAATCATATAGTTTAATTTGTAATAAGTGTAAAAAAATTATGTATATTTTATATCTAAAAAGCTTAATTCAATAAATGTAGTATGATGAAGATTATGCAAAAAAAATTTTTTACTAAAAATAAAGGTTGCATAAACAAATCTTGAATTATAGTGGATTTAATAAATTGCAAATGTCAGGAGTAATCAATGTTGCCCTCTCCGATTTTGGTAGAGGACCTCGTTTTTTGTTCGACTTTATGTATATACAATCGAGATTACGTCGCGCACAATTTGAACATTTCACACTTCCAGTACATTTTTCTTTCTTGATCCTACAATTCATACATGCCACCGGAGTATATGAACGAATTTTTGTTTTTTTTGGATGAAAAGGTGGCTCTGCCATCTCAACTACCATCTGAATATTAACTTATGAAAAAATTTAATTTATTGAATAAAACAAAGGAAAAAAGTCACCACTTATATAAGTTTTTTTTTATAACTAAAGATAGTATTTACTTTATTTGGTTTGCTGTATTGGCATTCAAAAAAAGTAAATGAAACATATGTAACATGTTACGGTTTTAAGAATTCAATTTAAATAATTTTTCGAAAACTTTTAAAGTTTTCCGGAATAAAATGATTATCATAATTCCTTATTTTCATATGATGCAAATATTTTTTTAAAACTTGTTTGACTCTTTGAACCGAAAAAGGTATTCCCATAGTAATATATTTGTACTACTATAAAACTCAACGTAGCAATATGTAAATAGAAACATTTTCTTTTTTTTTTTTTTTTACAATAAATCTATATTTAGTCTTATTATTATTGGGAGTGTCCTACTTATGTATTAATGTTTGATCTATCTTTAGTCTTGAAATTTATAGTAGATTTTAATTGACTGTACTGTTTATACTGTGTAAATTTCTACTAGTATTTTGTTTCTGGCTCCGGGGTGACATTTTTTTTTTAAAGGCTTACTATTAAAAATGTAAGGGAAAGTAATTGTGCAAACATTTAGAATCAATATAGTCATATTTAATAGTAACTATGAATGAGTACGACTTTTATGCAGAAGTACGCCTAAAAATCATACTTAACACTTTTATACAACAGAAATTAATTATTGAGGAGAATCATGATAAAAAATAAAAAATTTGAATATATGATTTTTAAAACATTATAATTCAGTAATTGTATAATACAAACTAAGAACAATAACAATACAGTATATTTACCCCAACGTAAAACAGTGTCATTTAATCTTTACTTGATTCATATATTCCTCATATTAACACATTATTGTGTTGAGCCTATCATTAACCTGATAAATTCTGTAAATTATTAGCCACCTAAAAAATTACAACAAAAAAAAAAAAAAAAAAAAAGGCAAGATTAATTGATTATTGTCTCCTATTTTTCCTGAATGATCAAGGAAATATATGAAAGCCTTATGAAATATGATGTAATGATTGTTATTTTACGAGTTATAGAATGTTCTAAAGAATTGTGTAAACAGTATTATGCTGCACAGAAAAGTATATAAGAATATATGAATGTACGTAAGCAGTATAAATTTGGTTTAGTTTTGGAGTATCGGAATTATTTTTTATACGCTAAATCCGGGTTTATATAATAAATCCGGATTTATTGTATATATATTATATATATTTAGTAAATAGATAAATAGATTAATAATAGTTAATACTATAAAAGTCTATGAAAAAAAGCATTGCCAGGAATTATTCATTTTTTATATATTGTTCATTGTATTACAAATTACGGAATTATTTACCATATTTTGTTGCTGTAACATAAGTCGCGAAATGAAGATAGAATATATGATTGTATAAAATTTGTACCTGATATACTAATATATATATATTATATAATACTGTATTACTATTTACTATTTACTATTTACTATTTACTATTTGCCATTTGCTATTTGCTATAGCTTTAGAGATCTAACTAAATACTGCGGGCCAAGAGCGTATTCATAATCTTTGAATGAATTGTGCATTTTTTGATAGTCTTACTACATGTAACGCAAGATACAATGTAGATTTTCTTTATTAAGTTATTGACTTAATTGGATTAATTAATATACCAAAGATCTATAGTATCTACCGTGTTAGGTATTACAGAATTATAAATTAGGAAACCATAACAATAAATACAGAATCCCTTTTTAAATTTGCAGCTGAATTTATGAGTACATTTGTACTTCTGTACTTGTGTGAGGTAAATACTAGATAATTTAAGTACCTTCGTATCTATTTACTTATGTAACAAGGTTCGGGGGTATCTTCCTAATTCATGTAGTTTTGTAAAAAAAGTGTTTGGGTTTCAGTAGATAAAATAAACCTATCATCGAAGTTAAGTTCGTGCCACAAATTGTATATTCCAGGTATTGCTGCTCTAACTTAAAAACCCTGCAGACGTATGGAATTTTTTTTTTCGAAAAAAAAAGAATTCAAACAAAAAGAAATTCCTAATTTTATTAGACTACATTCACCAATCATTTATAATCTGCTTGTAATTTTGCACAAAATTCCGCCATCCTGATATCCATTTATGGACTTCATACGGAATATGTAATTATCCTGCACTTTATGTATGAGATCTTTAGTTCTCGCGTGAGATTTTTGATGTGATTCCTAAAATAATGATGTCTAATAATATTATTTTTGTAAATATATTTGTCTAATGAAATCTTGACAATTAATAAATTAATTTATCCAATGAAATATCAAAATGGAGTTGTTCAACGAGTTTCTTTATAACGACCGACCTTGAAAAAATTTTCAAAATTAATGTTATTTCATTATTATTTATTATAAGGCTTCTTCTTCCAATGAAAACAAAAGTAATTTTTAATTGATAATGAACAAAACCATAATTATGATAAAAAGTTCATAAAAATTTTTGTTTTACATTTTTTTTGATTATCGGTAGTTTCCTTTGTCCGACCTATCTAATACCTGCAAATGATTAATGCCATCACAGGGCAATGCCTAATAAGTGTTAAAAAGATGGGATGAGCAGTATGATAATGCAAGCATGCAACCTGTCATCGTATTGGTCAATCTAATATTCTTATGCTTTACTATTTCATCACAAATATTCATTATTCGTCATAATTTCATTATTTGCCAATTCATTATACAGACATTGTTTGACGAAAGATTCATCACTCGTTAACGTTAACGACGAAAATTTTACCATTCATCAGTCATTACCTAAAATTTAGATTGCTCAACCATATTATTTGCGGTATGCAAAAAGAAGGACTCATGATTTTTGTGATGTCGACCGATGAAAAATTTTGGAAATTCTAGATTGTCTATTATCATATATTTTAATCAGTTATATTTTATAAACATATCCGGTGTTACGTTTGTAACTTTCTCCAATTTATTAATTTCACTCATAGTCATTTATACATCGTCTCCCGTATTCGTTGTTATTCATCATATATTAGATATGATGAATTAAAGCAACACGAAATATGGTACTAGGGTATGAATGAAGGGTTCATTTGGAAAGTTTTATCAATGAGGGGCATGATTTATTGAATAGGTGATTTAATGGTGTAATGTTGAATGTTGGATGGAAGTTTGTCCGTTGTATGTATGGTAAACACTCCATGTCCATCTTGCTTGTTCTAAGAGTTTCTTTCTTGAGTGATCCCTCCTTTGTAAATAAAGTCTTCTGAGTAATTTCTTATTTGTATTATTTTATTTCATTTTTATTGATGACTTATGTTTTTGCACTGTGCGAATATTCATTTACCTGACATCTCATACTGCTTGCTCAGTGCTCGTATACACTAAATACATATCTTATTTACTATCCTTACTAAATCCGGCATTGTCAATCGTCGATTATTCTCCTGAATTGAATAGTAATACCGGAAATCGGAAATTCTCTTATCACTTGATTTCTCGTGATGTTTAATGACATCATAATCTGCACATTTCTGCAAATAATTTATTTTTACTAATTTGAGTAATGTTAAACTCAAATGTCGCGATTTTAAAAAAATCGAATCTTCGATTCTTAAAATAGAATTGATTCTCATAACTTAATAATAGAATTGTAATTGCAAAATATGACTGTACATTATTCAAAGAAGATTAGTAACAAATGCGTTGTAAAAATTTAAAAATAAAATATGAAACCATTTTATAATGTTTATCAGAAATAGAAATTTTACATTCAATTATTTACTGCTCATGGAGAAGAATATTTGTATCTCGTAGAGCATATTAACATCTTTATTCTTGAAAAAATGTATGATAAAAATTTCTCTGATAAATTATTAGCCAAAGCCAAGGCATGAAGACAAGAGGAACTATATTACCCTCTAAACGATTCGTGGGAGCTCATCTTCTCAAGTGAAAGATAATATTATGTATTGATTTTTCATTTTTCATTTTCTTTATTTAGTTAGCACTATATTATTATCATTTTTTATTTTGATTTTCTTATTTGAGCAAAGATGTACATAGCGTATTTAAAACCCAAAGCGAGGGATTAAAACCCCAAGTGAGCGATTGAAACTCCAAGTATGAGGTTGAAACTTCGATATGAGTTAAAAGATATAAATAGGTTGGGTTTTAGCTAAAAAAAAATAATCGTTCGCAGATAGATGCATAATTAATTACAGATACTATTGATATAATTCCATGTATCCAAATTTTATTGTATTCGCATCTAAAAGAAACAATATTAAAGTGAACTCCTTTAAGCTGCAATTAAAAAATTAGTTTTGTATTTTAAAATTAAGCTTTAACCACTGATTGATATACAGCATGTAATAAACAAATTTCATTACTTGATCATGTGATTTGTTTCATCGATCCTACAACCCAAATATACAATTAAATTTTTATGTCAAACCATAATCTTCGTCCACGATCGAAGCTAAAACTTACCCTAATTATCAGAAGCTCTCCCACCACCCCATTGTATGAGTTATAATAATAATGGCCCTATGAGAAATTACAGCACGGAATAATGCTAAAGTACACGGAAAAGTTTGAAATATGTGATCACACAAAACTGCGCGTAAATATACACGTGATAATACACGTGAAAACAAGTTCGTGGTACGTAAATGGGCGTGAATTCTGTGCAACACTGCACGTATTAACGTACATTTTCATCATTTTTCCCATTCATTGTCTCCAGTGTTGGTCACAATATGGACATGGACAATATGGACCATTGGAATGAACATTTATGAACTATGTCCATATTGTCCATATTTTTTTTATTGGACATAAGACTTAGTCCAAATAAACGCATAGAATAACAGTTCCGAAATATGCCGATTAGAAAGAGCAAAATTGAGAGTGCGAGCTCCGAAATATCCCGCATATTTCAGTAAAGAAGATATGGACATGGACACTATTTGGATTAGTTCATGTCCACATTTGTCCAAGTCCAAATAAAATTTTCATTTGACATAATCCAAATGCCAACAATTATTGTCTTGTATATTTTTATGTGCAGTAAACGTACTTTTTATGTATAAACAATATTCCATATACTGTAGATATCTAAGCGAGTATTATAACGCACTTTTTTAACTTATACTAATTAAAAAAATATATTCTTATTGACACGTAACAAACATTTATTTTTAATCATTTATTTAAAAAACTTTTTTTTTACATAATACAGTTGTCTTCCCATATAATCACACTGTTGGGTACATAATAAATTTTTTTAAAAAAATGTTCTTGTAAAGGGGATGTGCTTTTTTTCTTATAAATTAAATCTTAGTTTTATATGATGTGATTGTATTGGAGGTGATTATATGTAGGGTCGACTGTATTCAAAACAACAAAATAATTTACCATTTACTTCACCCACTTACTGCACTGCGATTATACACTCATCAATTAGAAATTAGATAGTCTAACTATAAAAATGAAGCACCTTTCCACCCACTTCAGTTGAGTATGATGAAAAAAGTTTAGTAAGAAAAAAGAAAAATGCTTAGTTAACTACGTGAAATGGCAAAAAAAAAAAAAGCCACAAAACATTGAAAGTAAGAAAACTTATGGATGTAGGGATGTTAGCTGTCTTGGTTCAGTTTGGCTCAAAGAACCACAGCTTAAAGCTCAAGACATGGCTTTATAACTATGGTTTAAACCATAGTTTTAAACCAAGATTTCAAGCTATCATTTTAATAAAATTTTAAAAAAATTTTTAAAAAAATAAAGGGAATTGATATTTGTACCCAAAATTTGATATTCACACCCCTTAAATTAATTTTTTAAACTTTGAACGAAGATATCGATATACATTTATTAGGCCAGACCAATTTAATTCGGTGGTTTACATTACATTCCTATCTCAAAAGAGGGAAGGGGAAATGGAATGTATACATAATATATAGTAAATTTTTAATAAAATTTTTTTTGATCGGAAATTATCGGTTTGACCTTGCTCGTCTTTTATGTTCATTCATTTTTCTTTTCGGAGTTTTTTTGGAACCTAAAATTTTCTAATCTTAGTTCCGTCAAGCATCATGCTCTTCAGCCAAAATCATATATGTATATCTGTATTTCCCAAAATTTTTTTTTATTAAGGGAAAGATGGGATGTCAAAATGGGTAAGAGTAATGTAAATCACCAAATCGAATTGGTCTTGTCTTATTGAAATTCTACGAATTTGTAGAATTCAAATAAAAAAAGTTCAGGTGGTTATTGAGATATCTTAGCTCAAAGTTTGAAACACTATCGGCGCAGCTTTTATTTTGATATTACAATATTAACCCTAGCTGCCACTCCAAAATCTCACACCAAATTCTCGATTTTGATTGACTAAGATCGACGATCAAAAAATTACTCAGAATTTTAAATGAAATCACAGCCGCTCATTAAGTGAAAATGATTCCTGGACGGCCAAATCGATGATAAAATTTAATTTAGTGATTATAGAAATGTCTTCGCATAAGATTGGAGAAAGTTCCGAAGCAGTTATTTGATAATTATTTTGTTTTATAACTTTGAACGAAGATATCTCAATAATCAATTTTTGATAAATTTTTATTAATTTAATCTCTATGGTTTCATAGAATTCAGACCAAAAAATTTATAGAATTTGCATAGTGGTTATCAAGATATCTTTTCTCAAAGTTTAAAATAATTTAATCTATAGTAGGTATTAATATCAAATTTGGAGGGTAAAAATATCAATTCCCAAAATAAATAATGTATTTTTTGTTCAGTTTGATTCCTTATTTCATAATTTACTATTCATTATTTATTGATTGTATCGCTTATTCCTTATATTTAGTGCTCATGTGTTGGTGAATCCATGTCTTCTTCAAAAAAATTAATAGTTGTTTATCTAAATTATTGATTGCAAAAGTTTACTTACGTTTCAGGGAGAGCTAATAAATTACTGTGTGATGATGAATCGTATTTATATCAAATAAATGATTGCATCATTAATTTTACTATTAAATTATTATTAGCTTCAAACTTTTAATCAGTCCCATATACTGTAGAAATAGATTTATTATATAGATATCATGGTGTAGCTAATTTCAAGCTCATATTTAAACCATAGGATTAAAGATGGGCGACGAATGACGAAACATTCGTCATTGACAAATGACGAAATTTCGTCAGACAACTTCAAGTTGACGAAATGACTAATGACTAAACTGATGACGAATGACGAAACTCGTGATGAATGACGAAACGCATGAAAAATCATAAGTAATCTAGTTGAAAATGCGAGTTTTCTTTAGGAATCATGTGAAATTAACTTTTTTGTTAGTTGCCCTACACAATCATCCGATATTACCCGATGATTTGCATCGATCACCCGGACCCATCCGATTAGTCTGTTAAACGAAACTACGAATAAAAAAAATTATCTGCTTTAGATTCAATGGAAAGATAAAATTGATTTTTTTTATGAGCTTGTTAATTTTAGTGGAGTTAACTTTTTTATGACGGTATGACTATTTAATAGAAAACAATTCGTGGCCAAATAAATGATTACCATGTTTATGTATGAACTGATGAATCTTTATTATGATGAAATAGCAGTAACGTTGAAAGAAATTTAAGATTCGGAATACCCAGAGGTCGTCTTGATGAGGCCTGTCAAAGGGGTCAATTGCATTTTATATTTTATTAGCCAAATTAATTTTGCCAAGAGTTTCGTCAATCATCAGTAGTTTTGTCAATTGGTCAATTGGTCAAAATTTCATCAAAACAAAACCATTTACAAAATGGTTAAATGGAGTTATGGAAATAATGAAGATATTGATAGATTAAATAATGTGAATATGTAAACTAAGGTATTAGTGAAAATTTAAATAATGTAGAGGATGAAAACAATAATTCAGAAAATTTTCTTATAGCACTTTAAAAACCATGTCAAAATTTTAAAAAGTAAATAAATAAAGCTTTTATGAATGATCTTTTTGTTTTATAATTATAATAGTTTCATCAATAATTTTGTCCATAGTTTCATCAATAGTTTCATCAATCGTCAGTAGTTTTGTCAATCGTCAAAGTATCATCAGACATAACCATTTCTAAACCATTTCATCAATCATGAAATAGTTTTATTACCCATCTTTAGTTAGGATATGAACTTGTATATTGTCTAAGTAACTGAGATATATTAGCAATTATTCTTTGATTAGATTAAATTTTATAAACCACAACTTTTAGCCATAGCTTGAACTGTAGCTCAAGCCATGGTTTGAAACTATGGCCTTATGCTATTTAATGATTAATATAGTATAATGTTGACCCGGGTTAAACGGGTCACCCGATAAACCTGTGTGACTCGTTAATCATCCGGGTGACCCGCAGGTCCACCTGACGGGTGACCTGGGTCGCGTTTTTTTAAATTGGTCCAATCACTAATATTAGTATACAAAAATTATAATAATTAATAATAAGATAGCTGCGCAGCATGCGATGCCGCGCAGGACCAGCACGATCAGCATTTGTTAATTTCTATGACATACTTGTTAATACTTTATAGTTATTGTATGGGTTGTAGTGAATAACTCAGTACACACGGGTTCATATTCCGTGCCGAAGGCACGGGATTTAAATATGAACCCGTGTGTGTAACGGGTTATTCAACACCCATATAATAACTATTTTATTGCACGGTGTCTGACGTAACAATCCCGTGCCAATAAGTTAATGAAAAAAGCACGGGTTGTCACATAAGACCCGTGCAATAAGTATACATACATATACGTGTACACATGTCATATGGAATGTGCTAGTAGATAGATATTTGGTTTGAAGACTGAAATTTTTTAGATTCATAAAAAAGAAATGAAATAAATAAATAAAAAATAATTTTATGATATTTATCTTTCAAGCTTCACGTTAATTTTTTTGATGTCAGCTATTTTCGTCGTTTACCATTCTGTTCTTGTTCGTGCCAGCAATAGTTTAACTATACTCGTCCCATGTTACTGTTAAAATTCTGTTAAGGAATTTTGGATTTGATGACCACGGCATGTGGTTAATTTGCATTAAAAATTATCGTGATTCTTAATGTTTTATAAAACATAATTCAATTGTAAAAACATAAAGTTAATTTCATAGGTACTTATTAAAAATCTGTTACTGAACTTAATCGCTATTCAGTGACTGCAGTTTGTGATTATTGATATCGCAGTTTGCAATCGAATTCGTAGATCACCGTATACTCATAAAATTACCCAATTGTTGTTCAAGTGTGTTTTTTGGCCGAAGATTCAATATATATGTGTTATTTTTTTCGTCTATCTATAAAAAATCGTGCAACTGGACAACAATCATGTGATTGTTCAAATGATTGTGTCTACTTTGCCACCAAATTAATTTCATCTCTGTGTGATTTTTTTTAGCTAATAAAAAGTCACATTTTGGCATAACACAAACAGGAAATCCAAAAAAAATTTTTTCAAAAATCGCTTATTCCTCTAAAGTTTGCATAAGAAATCACCTTACATGTATGTAGCTATTTAAGCCTGTTGGACCAATGTAGTCTAAGGAAAGCCACTGTGCGTGCGTAGTTAAACTGCGTGGTAGATAGGACAATTGCAAAGTTAGCATAACCATTATAGCGAAAGAGAAGTAAACTAGTCGTTACCATGTGAACATAGTAATAGCCACATCAATGTAGTTAAAGTCTGAAATGTATATAAAGGCCTCTAGTCAAGGCCAAGAGGGGACTAATCAGTTCTCTCATTTGTTTAATAAAGAATTTCTTTCCCTTTTCTATCAAATAAATCGTTATATTGATAACATGAATAACAAAGTTATACTTATCTTGTGAATTTGACTTATAACTCTGATAACCCTCCTCATAATTCAATTTGATGGACTGAATTGACTTGTAACCTCAAAACGGCTTTATTAGGACTCAGATTCTGTGTAACTGAACCCGGCTAATCTTTCGACCTTGTGCGCATGACTAGAACTGAACAATCTTTTGCCCATAACCTCGTCACTTAGATTAAAATCTGATAGTAAAGAACTAGCTTCCTTTAGTTTCTCCCATATTAGCTGATTATTTCGAGGCTCCGTTATACCCTCTAGACAATTTCCCACAACCCCAGGGAAATTATAAATTTCCTAGATTCGATTCCTTCGATATCATCTGACTGGATCTTACCCATTGATACCTATTTTGATCCCATTATCCATTCGCATATAATCTTATTATTATTTTATTGATATCACTTTATTGATATCCTCCATATTAAGCATCACCGGCATTCTTTATTTTATTGTGGTAATTGTGATATATCATCCCTTAGGTCTCCACATATTGCATACTCGATCTTGATAATACTCTCGTGACATATAAATTCTTATATTTATATTTCTCTCCCTGTACACGGTTGGAGTGTAAATTGGCATTATTGTCTATATTGTATGACCTGCTCTCCCAATCAACTATTGCAATAGGTAACTTTCATTTTTATTTTTGTATAATTTATTAAATTTTAGTTAAAATCGTGTAGTATAAACTTGATGATTAACATATTGTTACCCCTTTTTGAGGAGCGAAAATAAATCTTACATCTAAAAGTCACCACTATCCACTATTAAACCCAACTAAAATCAACTCTATCTAACCTTAATAATGGTAAGGCTTCGATCGAGGCGTCGTTAGATTTGGTCTGAGTAACTAGGGTCGGAATAGAGCTCTAGATTATGTAATATGAGGTCACAGGATTTGGACTTTATTATGAATTTCATGTATCGGGTTATAATATAAACAGCAGTTTATTAATTCAAGGATCTTCCGGAATAATTACTAGAGCTAACACTTGCTAGCGGGGAGAAAGTATACAAGACCCCCTTTTCACTTCAATAAAACATATTTCTCAAGTTGAGTTCTAACCTTCGAAAAAAGAGTAGAAGTGTTAGCTCTAAGAAAGTTTCCTTTTAACCCAAAATTGTTGTAATAATCACTTATTGAATTTATCTTGCACCATTAGATACTGTATTCGTTATTCTCAGTAAAGTTGTGTTGTTAGTTGTGACTTCATAACCCGCGTTTTGAACTCCATATAGTATAACTCAGTACCCAGTTAAAGAAAGAAAGATCGAATTAATAACCTTTTTACAAAAGCATAAATTGATTAAACCTTCGATTACCTGATTTATCGAACAATTAATTCATTCCATTGTTAGATTAATCACCCGCATCGTCCTTGATCACGTGATGATTGTTAATAATATTAACGATTGCATTAGGCCTTTCAGCTCTTGCAACTAGAATAAAGAAGAATTATATAAATAGAGTGAGATTTGAACAACAGAAGAACTATTCACAAGAAATCCCAGAGATACTTATCTTCAGGGATGACATGTCACCATGTCCAATTGGTTTCAATTTTTTTGGACATATGCCCATTTTCAATAGGACATATATCAAAAAAAATTAAACCCAATTGGACATGTCATCCTAGCTTATCTTCATTTGACCACGCTACAATAAGACCCTAAAAGAGCTTTGAGATCCGGACCAAATCAACCATCCCTTTTTGCCTACCAATTCAAGGTTCAAGAAACTTGCACGATTAAAAGGCATTGGTTTGATTAGATAGTGGTATTGTTAGTAGTTTTTAGCGTATAACTAATACTCACCACTTTCACAACATGCAGCATGTAATTATGGATATGCCATCATTGTTTATATCGGTAATGATGACAAGATGAATTAGTATGTATTGGAATTATCAAAATTTCTATCGTTAATTTCTATAAAAAATTCTGTTACAAACTTACTCAGCATATTATACATTTTAAGGTTGAGTTTGCAATGAAATTATTGTAGCTTCTATCAAGAATTACTGTAAAAAATTCCCTCACAAAACTTGCTCGTTATTCTAATAATCACAATATGTGATTGGGGTTGAGTTAGCTCACGTTGAAATTATTATAGCTTCTATCATGATTAAAGATGCCTGACGAATGACGAAACTTTCGTCATTGACGAATGACGAAACCATTCGTCAAGCAATTTCTTAATGACGATTTGACGAATGACGAAACCTATGACGAATGACGAAACCCACGACGAAACCCGTGATGATTAATGAAGCATGAGAAATCATTCTTTTCTTTCATAATGAAATAAATTAATCTATGCGAGGTTAATATTTTTGTTTGTATTATCATATCTACCCATTTCTATTTTTTCATCTGTTATTTTTTCTTTTTATGAAATACATCCTACCTTACCCGATGAAGGTGTCGATCACCCGAAGAAATCCGATGGATCTTACCTAACGACAAAAAAAATACTTTACCTTTAGCACTTAGGAAAACATGTCATAAAAGTTTAAAAAGGTAATAAATAAGGTAATAAATAAAGTTATATATCATCTTTTATGGTGTAATATTTTGTTTTTTTATAATAAATAACAGTTTCGTCATAGTTTCGTCAATCGTCAGCAGTTTCGTCAATCGTCAACAGTTTCGTCAATCGTCAACGGTTTCGTCAGGATCGTCATTTGACGAAACCTTTCGTCAATTCAAAAATAGTTTCGTCAAGCATCTTTAATCATGATTTACTAGTGTAAACCTTACCATTCTGGCAACACACAGTATGTGACTCTGTTATTAACATTGTCCATATCTCAATCTAATTTCAAAGATACAAAGTGCGCATGACGAATGGAAGTCGATCTTTTAAATTTCGAAAATACAGTGCACATAACAATTAATTCATAGTGATAAATCAATTACGCATTATGACGAATCTATTGCGACATTAACATGCAAATGATCATATGTCTCAATAATTACAGATTTAAATAGATCGTCATAATTATTCATATTTTAAATTTTCTCACGGTCTGATTATGGTTTTTAGATATAGCAATCAAAAACGGCAAAGTGCCAAAAAATATTTTATCGGTAACAATCGAAAACCATCAAACATCGATTACGTAACTCCTTTATTAGGAATACAAGGACATAATGTATCTTAATAAAAGTATTTTTTTTTATTATTACTCAATATAAGATTACATTTCAAAATCAGATCACGCATGCATTAATTAACAATACTAAACAGGCATAATTTCAAAAGAAAATATCCCATACTATTAGTCAATTACAACAAATAAATGTCATTTTTGACAAGTACGTAATAAGATCAATATCATATATTTAGACACAATTATGAATATATTTCCCACACCATCGTTCATTATACATTGCACATGCACATGTTGTCATCCCGTGCCGTCAGAATCACCATAACACGGTGTTATGGTGTAGAGGTGCGATCCGTTTGACGATCTTACTCTAAAATCAATTATCTAAAAATAGATAATACATAAATTATTGAATGGATCGAATCTCTACTCTACTTCAAATCAAAATCATTACTATTAAATAGCAGTGAGGTTAAGGTTGTGTTCACGCGCAAGGAATTTACTAATGCTTTTCTCACATTAGTTTCAAGGCCATTAAATAAAATATCTAAAGAAGTTAAACTATCGTTTTTGCAAAGAAGCCAACCAAGGTTATTATTTGAAAGGTCTAAAGATGTTAAAGCGTTATTTTTGCTGAGAGTATCTGCTAGTGCTTTTCCAACATCAGATACGTATTGTTTTCGCGAAGAGCATTTGCTAACATATATATTCGCTAAACAATACTTAATCAAATAGAAGTAAGAGCTTTTAGTTTATATGTACAATAGTATATTTTTACAAATCACGCGAGATGTTAAAATAATACTATCAAAGGCTGCACAGAACCCTTATTA
Organism: Gigaspora rosea; assembly: GCA_003550325.1. Taxonomy (NCBI): domain Eukaryota; kingdom Fungi; phylum Glomeromycota; class Glomeromycetes; order Diversisporales; family Gigasporaceae; genus Gigaspora; species Gigaspora rosea. The sequence continues at coordinate 8,972 of QKWP01001222.1, read as the reverse complement.
AATAAAATTTTTACGATTATAGCTTGAGTGAATAGTTTGATTCTTCTACAATGTGAGCTATTTTACTTTGAAGTTAGAAATTATGAAAACATATAAAAAAAATATTATACATTATTATTAGAACGCAAATAGATTGCTTTTACTTTACTTTCGCTTATTCATAAATCGATTTCCAATCCTCATTATATTTATGAGGACATCTATCTCTCTTATAATGAAAAACAGGTCTAAATTTTCTAGAACACTGTTCACATTTTAAAGAATTGATTTGTCGATCTACCTCTAGCTTAAACTTGCAGTTTTGCGTATTGTGTGTATTTTTGCTACAATATGAACACCATTTATAAGTCTCATACTGAACAATATTACAATCCCAATTCCTAATCCAACCCCATGCGATGTGATTATTCTTTGAACAACAACCTGCGAAACACAGATCACAAAAATTATTGTCACAATTTTGGATCTCTTGGTTCCATGGTATAGGTGGGTTTATTGGTTCGTCACCCCATTCATCTAGTTGAATTAGATCAAAAATTTGTCAAAGATATTTATTGACTGAGATAGAGCGATTTATAAAACACAAATATTTACAAGCCATTTTTGTTATAACTATTTAAAATAAATTTTTTTCTTTTTTTTTGATAATGCTAAGTTATTAAAATAAAATATATAACGATAAAAGTACAGTTTTTTTTATTTATTTATTCACATATAAGTATAAATAAACATTTAAGATAAGCACTATATTGTTACCATTACAGCTTCGTTCGATAAATGTGTGTCAAGAGAACACGTTCTTTAAAAAGAATTTTGACGTTAGGATTTTTTTCAGTCAATAAGATAAATAATTTTAAAATCTTTTATTTAAAAGTTTACACGTGATCTTTACTATATAAATTGGTCTACAGTAACGTTATAAAAATATAATTTTTCGCTCTATTATTATTATTTATTATTATTATTATTTTTTTTTTACAAGATCTGCGCTTTTAAACTAAAAACATCATACTATTGCATACACCGATTGCGTAACACTGTACAGTTAAAATAAATTACAGTTTATTTATATTGATATGTATTGTATTCATTTATATATATTATATGCACATAAACGGGATTTTATATTAAAGTATTGTACGATAATTGATTGATTACTTGTATAAAGTTATATTAATAATATTCCGAATTCAAAACAAGTGAATCCACGTTTTATAACAAGTCAAATGCTATTTTATTTTATAACCATCAACGCTAAAGGTCCAAAATTTTATATTCATAAAGATTACATAAAGAAATATCCAGAAACATATCTTTATGTTTTGATGAATTTTAATAACTTGAAATATGGTACGTGAGTAATACATATTATTTAATTAATTTTTGTTCATAATAATTTATTCGTTTCATAGAGTGTGAAGATTACGAAGATGAAAATGATTACGAAATTAATGTTAATTATGAACCTTATATTTTCAATCACATATATTCGTATTATATTAGTGGAAAGTATCCAAGACGATATAATAAAAAAATTTTAGAAGTTTTCGATTTTTTTTTAATTAAATTACCTGACAGAAGATGGGAAGGAAAGTCATCTTATTTGTATAAAAAAGTAAATTGAATTGTGAGTGTAAGCATTATAAAAGCGATTTTGATCTGTGCTTTTGTGGAAAAAAAAAGTTTATAGACGATAAATTTTGTTATTGTGTATTGAAAATGAAAGGAAACTTTTAGAATATTGTAATACAGTCAGACCTCTCTAAATGCATCCCCTAAGTGCATAACCTCCTTAAATGCATATCAGTTTTCTGGCCCAAATATATACCAAACCTCTATAAATGCATTTTTTCTTATTGTTCTCTTAATGCATATCTCCAAAAGTTTGGTCCCAACGATATGCATTTAGAGAGGTCTGACTGTAATAGAAAAAGATGTGAATGAGTGTAAATTTATTATATAACGGTATAAATTAAAAAATCTTTCCTAAAATTTTTTCGTTCTGTACTGGCTGCTGCTATTATTTTGATCATGTGTAATAGTTTATTGATTTGTTTACATCTTTCTTTCGTTATCAGTTATGCTAAGTTCAAAGCCAAAGTTAACTGATTATTTTGATTATGCGCATAACAAGCAACAGGAATTCTGCCTTTTCGACTTCTGAATTATAAGCAAAGCTACATGAGAAAGAAACAATTCAAATAATGGGCCAATTAAGAAACCTGATGTATTTGGAATCTACACAAATGTGAATAGAAAATATAATTGGGAGATTATGTATAGTGAAGTTTCTAATAGTCCTTTTACAAATACGCTACAATCTAAAGTTCATAAAATAGAAGACAGAGTAAAATTGGGGAAATTTGCCAAAGATTCAATAGACAATACTTTCGAGCACTATGCAAGAAGTTATTGCTCTGATTTTCAAAAATTAAACATTTTTCTTCTTCAGAGCTCAGGTACTTTTAATTATTCAGCATTAACTGCCACATTCCAATTAATAATAAATATCTTCTGTATTGTATGTAAGGTACTTTTTTAGAGTTATTAATATTTGACAAGAAATATGCACCATTATTTAGATTACGAAGACTTGCTCTAGTTGAATTACCATTTCAAAAAAATTTATCATCAACTGAGTTAGTAATTAACTCTTATTAGTATATCGTAAATTGTTACTGGACAATCTCACGATAATTAAGTCTATTGAATTAAAGTCAATTATTGAAGATGGAGAAGAGCAATCTAATGGTGGAGAATCCGAATTTGATTATCTAATTCCAACATCAAATACTCCCAGATTATCTATAAATATTAAAAAATAAACTATCAAGCTTTGGTTATTATATATAATAGATTTATAGAATTAAATGTAAAATAGCGGAGCTTACTAATCAAATAGGATTAATGATATTTGTTCTCATTATTTTTCTTAGAGATATTTTTATAATCATTTAAAAAATGGAAGGTTATGTTAATGTTAACATTAAATGAATACAACGAACTCTATTATTAATCAAACATTTTTTTTATCCTAACTGATAAGGTATATTTAATATTAAATAGACTTTATATAGACTAAATGATGTTTGTATTTGTGTTAGCTAAATGAGTAGAGAAATTTTAATTTATTTATTATTTAAACAAAGATCGAATTTATCAGATAGTTCAAACTAATAATTTATTTAAACCAACTGTCAGAACATATTAAAATAATAGAACCTTACTTAAAATACTTTTTTTTTGTAAAAGTATTGATTATGGAAATATCAATGGAGTTATCAATACATACGTTACAAACTTATGTATACTACACTAATACTGGTTAAATTAATCTTAAAACTGGTCTGAGTCAGATAATTTTTCAAGTCTCCAAGTAGCTCTGGCCAAATTTACAGATATTTTGGCCTAGTTTAACTAATTATTTGACTACAAAAGCTGGCTAAATAATTTGCAAATTTGACCAGAGTTACGGCTTGCGCACGCGTGAGTGATTTTATCATTTTTTATTGATTGATTGTCTTTACCTAAAAATTAAAAAAAATTAGAAACCTCAGACTCAGAACAATGCCTAAAATCTAAGAATTAGAAGAAAAAAATATATTTTAATTACAAACTTTTAATGCATTTTTAAAAGAAAAAGAAAGGTTTAATGAATATTTAAAAAAAGAAAATGAAAAATTAGAAAAGAAAAAGATGAGTTAAAAAAGAAAAAGAAGAATCAAAAGAAAAAAATAAACAATTAAAACAAAGAATTGACGAATTAGAAAATAAACTTTCAAAATATGAAAATAGGTTATAATACAAATTATTTTTAGATATTTTTTGTATTTTTTTTTTTTTTGATATTTAATTTTTTTTAAATATATTATTTGTATATGAATTATATTTTGTATAATCAATATTGATTTAAAATGAATTTTAAGGTAATCCGCAGCTGCATTTATATGTATCAGTATATTTTTATTATTTAACTAAAATTAGAATAAAACTTAAAGAATGCTTATTTGTTCATCTCATAAGTGAATCTTATGAAAGGTGTATATTGAGAAAATATATTTAAATAATTTATTGCAATTTAGTTAAAAAATCCTTGTTAACGTATTTTGTTATTTATATTTATTAGGTAGAATACATTTTTGAATTATCAAAATCTACTAAAATTTTATTTATTGTTGAAAATGTGTGGGTTTTTTAAAGAGGGAAAGCAAATGTTTTTACATTTTCTTTTGAAGTATGAATAAAAGTTGTATTACTATTATTTAAGAAATAAAATATATGAGATAAATACACTGATTTCTTATAATATTAAAAAAAATCATAAAAAAAAAAATATTTTTTTTTTTTTTTTTCTTATAATATTAAAAAAAATCATAAAATATTATAAGAACATTTAAATAATAATAATTTTCTATTTACAGGTAAAATTTTTTTATCTATAAGATAAAAAAAATTTTCATCTTGAAATAAATTGGCCTATTTTTAAAACTCATTACCTGGGCCGGCTATAGTATTGCACAGTGTGGTCGGATTCTGTGTTGCCGGGAATTTCTAAATTAGGGGTAATTTCGAATAATTCTTATGGAAGAATTCCCATGTTTGTTTTCCATTGGTTGTACCGTTGATCTGTGTTTGATCTTTAGATAGGCGGAGTTTGAGGTACGTTAGTTTATTTGTGGAACTTTTGTGAATTTCAAATTCAAATATCGTGTTCTGGAATTTATGTGGTATTGTGTTGTCTTCGGATAATTCTAATATTGTTGGGTTTTCTCCAAATCTTTGGGGTATTATTTTTCTTTCAGTTTTATCAAATATGGATAAGTACTTGAATCCTTTATACGATTTTTCTATTGTTTGGATTTTGTGTTCAATTCTCCTAAGCGGTCTAATTAATTCTTGGATCTTTTTCTTATATTTAATCAAGGTTTGGATTTCGAATGAAGATAACTTCCCAAAGTTTAATGCTAGTACAGGAAACTGTTCGTCTATGATTTCGGGCACTTCTTCTTCTGGTATTTCTAATTCTAT
>QKWP01001221.1:132266-150803 GCA_003550325.1 Gigaspora rosea | reverse complement strand
TACTTTCTGTTCTTATGTTTATACCTAAATCTTTCGCTTTTGTTATTATCAGGCAGGCTAAGTTATTTCTCCAACAGCTAATATCTTCTGGCAGGCTTGTGGTTTTCCAGATATCTTGTGTTAAACCTGCCCTCTAGCAACCCTGCATTATTCTCAGTTTTGTCAAATGCCCTAGACCATTCTGTTGATTTAATCTATTTATCAGGCCGCTTATTTGTTTCATTACTATTTCTTGTTGTAGTGTTCTATAGCTACCAAGATTTTGTGTTTTATTACACAATTTTCTAATGTTCTTATTATATTGCACTTCTGCTTTACTAGACCTATTATCGGTTGATGTATCTCATTCAACCCTCTCTCAGACATCTTTGTTAGCTGTAACATGTAACTCAGCCTTGGTATTACTACCATATTATTTATGTAAGCTATCTATCTGGCTTGATGTCATCTTTTTGTACCACAGGTCCATAATTATCTGTCATACTACACCTTTTGCTTTCTTTTTGACTAGATTTTCATGCATTTTGTTGTTTAACTATACTTCCAGAGATCTTACTATTTTGTTTCTGGACTTCTCTTTTACCATACTTTTACCAAAATTTACTTCTTTTTTCTCTGCTTTGCACTTTGTGTTCATGGTCAACAACTTTGACTTGGATCTGTTTATTTCGATATCATTAGCTTGGAAGAACTCCTCTGCTATTCTAATGATTTCTATTAATTGTTCTTTGCTATTTGTGATCCAAGTTGTATCGTCCGCGTAGACAATTGCTGCTTGACAATACTTTGTAATACTATTGCACTGCGTTTCTTGGCCTGGTTTTTGTTCCACTATGTAGCCTAATTTTCTTTCTTCTTGCACTCTTGTTAGCAGGGGGTCATAGAATAGCCGCCAGATCAGAGGTGAAATTACTTCCTCCTGATCTATTCCATCCCCCGCTATTACTTCTTCTGTTAGACCATGTGCTGTGATTATTCGTAGTCTTCTTTCGTAGAACAGACTTAGGATATACTTTATTATTTTCTCCGGTATTTTAACTCTTCGGAGTGCTAATTCTAGGCTTTCTAATGAGACTGAGTCAAAGGCCTTCTTCATATCTTGAAGTAATATTCACACTTCTTTCTTCTTCTCTTTTGCCTCTTCTATTATCATGTTTAAAACATGTACTGGTTGTTCAGTAGAGTTTCTGGAAGTCCTGCATAGTTGGGTCCTCTGAGTATTTCTCTTTCTATCATTACTTTGGCCAGTCTTTTGGTTATTACTTTTGTTACAACTTTTCGGAACGTTTCAATCAGTACTATTGGTTTAATATTATTTAGGCTGTATTCCATTCCACATCTTTCGCTATTGGATACACTTGTGCGACTTTCCACTTAGATGGTATTTCTCCTGTCATTATGCACAAGCTTGCCATCCCTCTAAATATTCGTTCATATTATTACTTTTAATAAATACTATATAGTAATAATATGCAAATCTATAGGTATGGCAGCTAGTGTGGAACCTTAGGGTGGATCACTTAAATTAGACACCAAAAGTGTATGTGTAACTAGTTGTATTCTCGTTACTGCTATAAAGTATGTCATATCTTAAGAATCCTAATAAACACTTGTCGGCGAGACTGCCTAAGTTAAAAAAAAAAAAATAAAAAAAATAATATGCAAATCTATATCGATCTTATGATCCTGTAATTAGATTTTTGTGATTTTGGGCTTGTTAGAATCCTCTCTTTCAGAGGAACATTTTGGTATTCAAATCACCCAAATTGGACCAGTAGATCAAAAGTTATTAACTATTGAAGTTTATAAATATTTTTAATAATAATTTAATATACGCGAAATTTGATTGGCTATTAAACCAGTCAGGTAGAGGGGAGGGGGGAGGGGGTATAGTAAATGGAAATCAGATAATTTTTGGCGCCCTCTTATCTCTTTTATTATTATCTTGTAAAGTGTAATCTTTCCCCTCTAGAGTAATTCCTACAGGCAAGGCTTATTTTTTTTTTTTTTTGGCAATCCTGCCTTTATTGACTAAAGAATGCGCATGTTATTACATACAGAGGTCTTCAACTACTGCCTTTAACCCTTCTTTTTCTACAATAAAGACTCACCTACAGGCAAGGCTTATTACCATCTTATATTATTTAATAAAATATACTATTCTTATAACAAACCGTTTGCCTTCTGCTATGAAATAAAAAGTACACTTCACCTCCACCCCGTGTATATTCATAAATACATCACTGCACTGAGTCACTTTGTTACTTTGCTATATCAGTATATTCAATACAAGAAGGCTATAGCATTGTAATAATGTACTAAAGTTAAAATTTTTAACTTTTTAATATAAACTTTTTTTTATTAGCTAATCTATTTTTTTAGGTTCTTAAGCAAAGTTGTTCAGCATAATTCTACTTATACTGAAGCCAAACCATATTTTTTTTGAATCTTTTACTAAGTGAAAAATGAAGTTAAAGTTAAAAAAATTTTTTTCTAATTTTAATACATTTTTTGCTTAGTAAAAAGTTTGAAAAAACACATTTTAACTTTAGTACAAATAGAATTATATGCTAAGCAACTTTGTTTAAGAGCCCAAAGTAAGTTATCTAATAAAAAAAGTTTTATATTAAAAATGTTAAAAGTTTTTAAATTTAGTATATAGATAATCTATTTTTCTTACAAAGTAATCTACTTTTATTTTCTAAGTAAAGTTTTCAGAGCATGTTTTTATATATTTTTATCATTTTAAATTAGCAAAGATTTGTTTTTGGCAAAGTTATATTTGCAAAAATAGCAAAACTATAACTTGGCAAGAAAGGTTTTTTTATTCCCTTCCTTTTGCTCTATATAATTGCAAAATTTAATTTTAAATTAATATATAGGTTGAGAAACATTATTGCTTCAAGGTTTATAGTAATTTTATATATATTTTATTAAATTTTTATATGTAAAAAATTTACACCTAATATTGTATGACAAATCAGATGACTGTTATATAATAAACAGATATTGGATATATAGTATTTAATAACAGTTTTATTTGGCAAAAGAATAAGAATACTGTGATCCAAAGAATTACAAGATGATTATTTTGGATAACAAATAAAAGAAGTATTTGGCTTTGAATTTAATATACTAACCTGGCCCCAAAGAAGCTCAGGTTCTCANTTTAATATACTAACCTGGCCCCAAAGAAGCTCAGGTTCTCAAGCATATTAAATTCAAAGCCAGATATGCTGTTATTAAATGCAAATATCCAATAATGGATTTATTTTTTTTTTTTTTTTGCTATACTATGAATTTGTGTGAATCTATTTAGTATATAACAACTATTATATAGCCCATATTTACTATGAAAAAGAAAAATAATAGTTTTATATTAGACTATACAAATTTAATAAATTAATTTTTATAACCTGGTTATTTATTATTTAGATAAAGTTTTTTTAAAAATTTATAAAAGATTTTATAATTAAATTAAATTTAAATAAAAATCCTTATAACTAAAAAAATAGTAGTTAAAAAATTTTGATTCTGTAGTTTTATAAAAAAATTTATTTTAATAAAAGTCTATATATTTTTATTATATAATAACTAATTAAAGTACTAATATATATTTTTAATTTATACAATAAAAAATTAGTCCAAATTAAAGTTTTTTTTGCAAATATTGCTTTATATAATAAATATAAAAAATTTAATTCTAATCTAATTTTTTTGTTGAAATATTTAATTTAGTCAACTATTTAGACAATTAGATATCTAAATATATTTTGACATGACATTATTTTTTTTTAAAAAGTCAAAAGTCTAAATTTGACTAAATGTCTAAATAGTTGACTAAATAAATACTATCTATATAACTAAATTTCTAAACAGTTAACTAAATAAAATACTATATAACTAACTGTCTAAATTAAATATAAACACTAAAATATGTAGCATTAGCATTATTGTTAATAATAAATTATTTTTACTATAAATAAAAAGGTATAAGCCTTTAATATTAAGCTTGTCAACAAAGTGACGGAGTAGTCATTATTGCAAGATCAGCTAATATTATATTGGGTATAAGTAGGAGGCTGTGGGTATGTGGTATTAAAGATAAAGTTTATAAAAATTTTTTGTTTGGAATAGAGTAAGTTATCTATTATTCACCTTGGTAATAACTAGCTCTATCTCCTGCCCATCTTTATATTTTAAGTGCCCAGTAAGTATTAGTAGTATTAGTTATAGCTATAGTAAATATTTGTAGTCAGTTGTTAAGCTTTGTGGCTGCAGTGGCAGTGCAAGGTTCCTATTAGTGAATAGTTAGACTCTGCAGCTATAGTAGTAGTACAAGGACCTTAATAGTAAATAGTTAAACAGAGTTGGTTATTAATTGATTTTCAAGTTTAATATTGGAGAAATGAACAGGAGTTTGATATCAGTCCAAAATACTATTAATAGCTTGTGAGGGTTTAGAAACAAAAGTTTCACATCTTTTTTTTGAAGCTTGATTTATTTGCTAGCAGAGAAGAAGTGAGTGCTCAAGTTAGTATGCATAATAAATCAGTTTCCATATATTGTAGACATGTTGAAGCCAGGAGTAAATATGGGTTGAATCAAATGATATGAGAGATTAGAGATTACTCTTGGTAGGACCCTGAACAATCTATGTGAGGTTATATTTGAGCATCATAATAAAAATTTTTTTGGTTAGCACTTTTGTTTTGGTATATATAAGCTTTATTTTAAATATTAGATCGAACTTTTACCTATCTTTAACTTTTTTTGAAATACAATGTCTTTAAAAAAAAAAAAAAAACAGTTTTTTAAAAAAAAAAAAAAAAACCAAAAAAAATTTTTGAAAAAGTTCTTATACCTATATGATCCATAACCTAACATAGATCACAAATATATATTCCTTAAATATAAAAAAACTCCTCTTTGTTTTGAGTAATTTTTATCTAATTTTTGCTTTTTTTCAATTTTTGCAATTTTCTAATTTTTACATTTTTAAATTTTTGTATATCTGAATTTTTTATTAGTAAATTGATTTATAAAAATAACTCTATTAGCATTCTTTTAAATATACCTTTTTTGCCATTTAGCTATTTTCAAATATAACCTTTTTATCTAATATCTACTTTTCAAATATAACCTTTTTTAAAAAAACAGGCCTCCATTAGCAATTTTTCAAATATAACTTCACATAGATTATTCGGGTTCTCTCTTGGTATAGGAATTAATAAATAATATATAGGAGTTAATATGTGGCAGATACAGTTTTAATAGTTTTGATTAAATGACCAAGTTGTTTAAAAACTGTATAAAGAGCAGTACAGTGTGGAGTATACTTGTGATTGTAATTATGCTTCTAAGAAATTTTGTTAGAAATTGTTTGAATTGCAGCTTGTATAATGCAATGCTGAATTTTGTCCATATGGGCGGTCAAAAGTAGAAACCAAGGAAATTGTTTCTAAGTAAATTTTTTCTAGACTTTGAATTAAATATCTCAACAACTATTAAACCAAACTTAATAAAAATTTTTTTATTTTAATTTTATATAGTTATAGAATTAAAATAAAAAAATTTATCAAATTTGATTTAATAGTTGTCAAGATATTTTAATTTAAAGTTTTAAAAAAACTTACTAAAAACAATTTCCTTGGTTTCTACTTTTGACCACCCATATAGTATCAATATTCTCCTGAGTATTAATTAATAGTGGGATATTGTATTGTATAAATAGATTAGTACAAAGTTCTGAAAATTTAAACCATTGGTCTGTTAACATAGCTTTGTAGTCAAAAATTCAGCAACTAATTCCAGTACAAAGGCATTGTGGCTAGTGATGCCACCGAAATTGATTTTTGAAAAAGGCCTATTTCATCTTTATTAGAGAAAATTAAAATTTTTTATAAGGAAGAGCAAATAAAATTTATATAGATATGTTCCTTATAATTTTGTCTATTCAAAAAAAGTATCAAATAATTTTGTCTTTTAAGTAAAATAGATCAAAAACAATTTCGTCCTCAAATTTTAATTTCTGGTTTTAGAACCTGAAATGCTTTCGTCCTCATATATAATTGTGGCTTAGAGTAGGCATTAGAAAATGGCCATAATATAGTAAGAATAAGATGATCTCTAGAAGTACTAATGTAACTAGTGTTCCGCAGACCCGATCCGAGATTCGGATCCGATCCGGATCTGTACTCATCGGATCCCAAAAATCAAGATTCAGATTCAGTCTGTCGAATTCGAATCCATATAAAGATCCGAAAAGATCCGATCTGTTATATGTAAAGATCCGGTCAGGATTCGGATCCGTGTATATCTGTATATTTAAACACTAATTCGAATCTATACTTGGACCCGATTTGAAATTTCGGATCAGATTCGGATCTTTAAAAATACCTGTCTGATCCGATCCGTGCGGAACACTAAATGTAACTATTATCTAAATAATATGAAAGAAGGAATTGTATATTAAATAAATTAGTCCAGATATAGTCAATTCTACTAGAACTTGTATTGTTTAACCAGGTATAGTGTGTATTGTTTAGATATGCTCCAATATCAAACATATTTAATCAATATAAAAAAGTTTATAAGTTTGTATTTAGATGATGAACTAAGAGTATTGTCTTGTATATTGAAATCGCCAAGAATAATATGATAAAAATTTAGCTGTTTAGCTTGTTGTATCTAGTTAAAATGATGTTTTGTGTACTTGCTCTTTTTGTTATATCAGTTGAAAGGGGGTATCCATAAATAACGTTATACAAGAGGAGGGGTTGGACGAACGATAACATTTTTCTCAATAAGTAGAGGGGATCAAAAAAATATAACGTAATTTTTTTAGAAAAAATTGGCTATAAATTGATCCAGAGGTCCAAATTTAATGATTTTGGTACCATTCGATTCGTCTCGGTGAGAGGAGTCGAATGGTATCAATTTCATTTCATTTGGATTACTGGATCAAATTTTATTGGCTAAATACTATTGGTAATTATGTTTTCTTATAAAATTACTAAAAAATCAATGGTTTTTTGTGAATAACTATTGATCCAGTGATCCAAATGAAATGATTTTGGTATAATTGGATTCGTCTCACTGAGACGAATCGAATGGTACCTAAATTATCCAAATCGGATCACTGTGTCACAATATATTCAAGTTTTTGTAAAATTGTATATATAAACACACGGATTTTGAAAAATTTTTTTATATAGTAGGGGGGTCTAGCGCTACTATGAGGGGGTACATAACGTTATTTATAGATGCCCCCAAAAAAGATAAACTAAAATAATTTATAGTTTAATGTTACTTTTAAAAAATAAATCTAATGCAATAGCTTCATCTGAATAAGTAAAACAGCTATATACATGAGGTTTGAGATAACTGCAAATCATAATTGCAATACCTTCTAATGAGCTATTTGAATTGGTCCAATAGTAAGTAAATAGATTGTTATTGCAAAAAGAAATCTTAGTTTTGTGTAAGATTTTGGTTTTAGTAATACATGCAATAGAGATATTATAGTTAATACAATAATCTTGCCAGATTTGTCTTTTAGAGGCTACGTTAAAACCTCTGACCTTATGAGTAGCTATATTTAGATTTAGATCTTAAGTAGTTGGTTGTATAGGAGAAAGAGAGTTGGTATTAAGATTTGGAGTTGTATATAGTTGTGAGTTGGGTATTGGGAAAAAAGAACTATCAGTAAATATTGGTATTTGAAAATTTTTATTGGATGATTTAAGTTCTATATTAAAAAAGAATGGTAGTTCTCCAAAAGGTAAAAATATGAAGTGACCTGGTACAAGTTTTCATATGGGAGGTAAATATGTGCTTTAGTAAAAATATAATCAAGTTGAAGATGTAGTTTAATAGAAATTTTAATATATTGATCTGAATAAAACATAGGTAATATTCTAGTATATATTGCAAAAAAGAGCCTATAGATTGTGGATAAAGTAGAGTTTGTAGTCTATAGTAATAAAGAAATTTGTTGTAATATGCTGTTGGGTTATATATCTCAGGAGGGCTAAGATTGGAGCTAATATAACTTCGTCATCTAAAAAATTTGAGGTAGTTCAATTTCTTTATTATTGAAGTCTTTTTCTAGTAGAGATTCATTATTAATTTTTGATATTAAATAATCATTAGAGTTGATAGTAGTTAGTATTGAAAAGATATTAGAGAAGAGTTGTTCTTCAGAAGGAGATGAAGATATAGTATCTGAAGTATTGTTAATATCTTCTGTAGAGGTGCTCGCTGTTTCAAGCTGGTTCTTATAGCTGTGCAGGATACCATAGTCTGCCCTGTACATTGGGTCTAACCATTATAACCTGGTCCTCTGTGTAAAAGAATAGGTATTTATAATTGCAAAATAATAATTTAAAATAGATTTTAATAAATACTAACATATAATTTTAGTTGTAATAATATAAATTTATATAATTATTTTTAGTAATACATTTTTCTTTTTAAGTATCCAATCAAATTACAAATATATAGCCAATTAAATTTAGAAAATTATAAAAGATCAAAAATTAATTATTTGAATAATTTTAAAATCATAAATTTTAAATTTCAAAATCAAGCATTTCTATTTTTAAATGTACTATACCCAATGTTGAAAATCTTATGTTCTTATATTCTCATAAAAACATCACTTTTAATTTGAAAACATTTACAAAATTTAAAATATTCTCTATTAAATTTTTTTTGAGAACATTAAGGTTGAAAAATATGGTCTCTATGTAAATATATAAATTAATAAAAAATCATTTTTATTAATATAGTGTTTAAAATAATTAAGTTTATAAATATTTAATTGTTAGTACTATAAACTGCTGTATACAAGACCCCAGATATCAGACCTCCTATATACTAGCCCAGGTGTAAATCTCAAAATCTACAATAATCAAATGTGGTTCTTTTTAAATATTTAGGCTGCTCTATGAATAAAAATATGCATACTTTTTAAATTTTTCTTTTTAATAGGACAAACTCTCTACTATGTACTAGGCCTAGGATCTAATATTAGATTTTAATTTTTGTGTGGTATAAGAGACCTGGTTCTTTTATATGGCAGTTTATGATAGTTAAAATAGAGAACAATTTAGTTGTTCTTGAATTATAAAAAATTTTAGATAATATAGTTTATTGGTTTATTTATTTCTAGTTTGGTACAATATAGCCCTTATTATATAAACTTTGATATACATATAGTATCATAAATTTCAGAGAGCTAAACTCACTATAATAATAATTTTTATAAAAAAATTACTTAACAAATCTTTATTTTAAATTTTAGTACTATATTTTAAAATTTTATAGTAAGAAATTTTTTTTGAATCTATAAATTCACTATAGTAAAAAAGAATAGTATATTATATTTACTTATTTATTTAAACATTTAAGAGATATTAATAGCTTATTTAAAAACTAAATATATAAGCTGAGCCAAGCCAATCACATCTCCAACAAATATAAAAAACCTCAAATATTAATTTTTAAAAAATATACATATGAAGTAATAATCTTATTATTATAAATAACTTAGCTTTGTTTATATAGTTTGTTAAATAAATTATATTTTTTTATTAATAATTTTTAAATATATTAATTAAAAATAAAAATAAAATAACTAAAAGTATAAAAGTAAAAGTGTGAAAAAGAGAATAAGAGAAAGAGATAAAAGTAAGAAAGAGTGAGGAAGAGAGAAAAAGAAAGAGAGAGAGAGAGAAAGAGAGAAAAAGAGAGAAAGAGAGAAAGAGAAAGAGAAAGAGAGAGAGAAAGAGAAAAAATTTTTTTTTCTAATTGAGAACATAAAAAATTTTTGAGAATAATAAACATGTTCTCATAAGAACATAAATTTTAAACCAGATTTTCAACACTGTCTACACCATATGATTATTAAAAAGTTTTATTAAAAGAAACTTAATCTGGCCACAATACCCTAGTTACCTTATGTTATTAGAAATAAAAAAAGATTTATAAATTATTAAATAACAATTTTAATAATAATTATAATTAAGCTTGTACTTACTTGCTAATAATTTAACAAAAGCATTTGTTAAAATATATATTAATAAAAATAAAGATATATAAATTCTTAAATAATAACTCTAATAATATTTAATTAAGTTTATATTTACCAATGCTGCAACAGACCACCATGCTAATTGTCTAATCTTAATTGGAGGGAGTGCAACTAATAATTTAACAGAATTATTTATTAAATATATATTATCAAAATAAAAAATATGTAAATTAATAAATAGAGAAACCTTAGCCTAGACCTGGGTTCTATGTTAATTAATATGAACCTCATAGAGGTTTATATTAAAATTTTTTTTTTATTCTAGGCCTCAACGAGGTTTACGTTAAATATAGAAAAACCTTAACCTAAACCCAAATTTTATATATGATATTAAAAAAGTTTATTATATATACCGGTAGATCAATACCTTTTAAACGCGAAACTTCATTTTTTTTTTAATACGTATATATTCAAAAATGATTAATATAGAAAATAAGTCACATCCACAACTTGGAGAATCTTTTTCAACTCAAGAAGAGTTTTTTGAAGCAATTCGGCAATATGGTCTTAGTCAAGGTTTTACAATTAGATATGGTAAAGTTGATAATAGAAATAAAGAAAAAGAAATACGTAAAAGAACAATTTTATTTTCACGCGAAGGTACACCTGTAGCAAAGAAAGATGATGATAAATCAAAGCGGCAAAGAGAATCAAAACGATGTGGTTGCAAATATATGGTACGCGTGTCATTAAATAAAGAAAATAATAAATGGTATATTATTGCACTACAAGAAATACACAATCATGCGATGATTAAACAAGAAGAATTAAGGTTTACTCAACAAGAACGAAATCTTCCAGATAATGTTAAATAATGAGTTCTTTTATTACGACGTGCAGGATGTGATTTATCTCAAATTTTATCTATATTAAAAGAAGAATTTTCAGGGGAAATTACGTGGATCTATGATGATATATATAATTTTATTTACCGTACACAAGAATTAAACAATGAGAAATTTGATGCTTCTGAATTTATTCAAACACTTAAGCTAATGCAAGAAGAAAATCCTGAATTTAAATTTTCTTACATGGTTAATTCCGAAACAAACAGGCTTGAGCACGTAATTTGGATGTTTACAGAACAACGAATATATTATTCACAGTTTAATGATATTATTGTATTTGATAATACTTATCAAACAAACCGATTTAATATGCCATTTGGAATTTTTACAGGTGTTAATAATTTGGGACAAAGTATTTGTTTTGCTGGAGCACTAATGAGCAATTAAACTGAAGCAAGCTTTACTTGGATTTTTTTAGAATTTCTTAAAATTGTTAATATGAAAGCACCACAAGTTTTACTAACAGATGATTATAAAGGAATTTCTAATGCTTATAATAATACTTTTTATTATTATAATACAAAACATCGTCTCTGTCAATTGCATTTATTAAAAAATGTTATGAAGAATCTTATTAGCAAATTAGGCAACCAATGGTCTAACTTTATTAAGCGATTCTATAAATGTTTAGAAGAATGTGATCAAATTACTTTTAATGAATTGTGGAATTCTCTCAAAAACGATTATCCAAAAGCTGTTGCTTATTTAGTTCAAATGGAAAAAACTGTTGACAAATGGGCTGCTTGCTATAATCATAATGTATTTATGGCTGATATGACTACAACTCAACTAGGAGAATCAATGAATCATTTAATTAAAGGATATATGGATGCAACAACATCTTTATCAGCATTTATTCAAGCATTTGAAACAGCATTAGATTCTCGTAAAGAATGTATTGAGCTTGAAATTTATCGACAAGATAACAATAATATTACTTTTCAAACTACTAGTCCTTATGAAAAACAAGCAGCACATTTTTTAACTCGATATGCTTTACGTAAAACACAAGAGCAACTTATTCAATCACTTAATTATAAATGTGAAACTACTGAGTACGTATATATAATTTATTTTAGAAAAAATTTTTATTTTTATATTTATTTTTTATTTATTATTATTTTTTTTAGTAACTTCGAAAATACAACTATTTTAATGTTTGTTCAACGACATGAAAGTAAATCTTTACCACGATCAGTTACATATTGTTCAAGTTCAGAAAGTTTTGAATGTAGTTGTGGATATACTCAATTTTCAGGCTTTATTTGTCGTCATATTTTTCGTGCAGCAGTACAATTAAATCTTGAAGAACTTCCTACATCATTATTTTACTTAAGATGGCGTAAAAATATGTCTGAGCTCGAACTAGCACAATGGTATTATGAATTTTATTCAACTACAACAGTAGATTCAACAATTTTATATTCAACTATAACTTACAAAAACCAAGAACAAGATCAAAATTTTCTTCTTACACGACTCCTTAATAAATTCAACAATTTATTAAAGCAAACTCACATCTTACAGAAAAATTCGTAAATTCGATTGGAACAATTTTAGAGTTAGAAATCAAGACTATAGAGTTAAATCAGCAACCTTCAGACGATAATAGAATTAATAATCCATTAATTGCAAAAACTAAAGGTGCTCCAAAAAAGCAAAAAACGTCTGATGTAGAAAAACAAGTATCAAAAAAGTCAAAACCAATCAACAAACAAGAATGAATTACTATTAATAAAGAAAACAAACAAGAAAATTCATTAAAAACTTTATGTTTAGGATGTAACGTATCACTTATAAATCAGTTAAAAAAACAAAAAGGTATTTTTACCATATTTTAAATTTTAATTTTTTATTTATTTTTTTTTCTAACTATATATATATATTTATATAGAAAACTTTTTAGAAACAAATAAATCTTATACGTGTTCACTACATATTGAAGAAACTACAACTATTTTACAAGGAATTACTAAAGGCTACCCTACAGAAATTGATTTTAATATCTTAACAAGTCGAGTTTCAAAACTTTTTTCTCTTCTAACTGATATTATTAATAAGAAGATATCTAGCTTTTATTATGATTGAGCAAGACAAATAATTAACAATATGGGTCAAGTTAAAGCATCTATGCCAATGATTATGATGAATCGATTTCATGAAATTTTGGTAAATATAACTTATATTTAAGTAAAAAATTTTTTGTTTTAATTATTTATAATTTTGGTATATTTTTAGCCAGGTTATTATGGGGCAAAAGGATTATCGATTATAGCCGAATATCTTTAAGAGCATTTTATTATAAAAAAAAAAATTCTTACGAAAGATCATAGCTCTCCACAAACACCAAATCAATATCTATATGATATTTTGGTACCAGAAACTGCATCACGCTTAATTTTTGAATATCAACAAAATATTTCTTTAGAAGAAGCACGAGTTATAATGGTGTAAAGTGTTGATTTCGGAATGTTAGTTTATCCTGATGAGAATGAAGAATAGTAAAACTAACGTAATAGTAAATAGCAAGTCTTCTTTATTATAATTTGGGCTATTTACATATATTTTGTAATAAAAATCAACTTTGTGTGAAGAAAATTTGAGATTTTTCTTCTTATTTTCAATTAATTGAAAAGGCTAGTTTTTCAAAAAAAAAATCTATATGTAAAAATTTTTTAACAATATACTTAGATCTTTTTAAATTAGTAAGCAATTTTAATATTTATGCTTTTTTTAACGAATTAATTAAATTTATTTAATGCTAACAAGTTGAATTTTTATACATTGCAGATAATTTAAAAAAATTTTTTGGCCCATTATTATAAGGATCAAAATAGTAGACCCACGAACCACAGAAATCTTTATTAATTAAATGCGGTTTTTTTCAAATAGTTAGAGTGCCTTAAATACAAAGTGTACATGCACTTTAAATTTTTTCTTTACATGTACCCGGGTCTACTAAAGGGTTTAAAAATTGGTGGAATGAAACCGACTCTGGTCTTGTATATAAACTTTTACAGTAATATTAATTTGAATTTTTATTTATTGTAATTTACATTTTCTGTTTCTCTAATATTACTTAAACTAATTCTTTTATTTAATTATTTGCATGCTGTATAGATAAAAAGTTATTTGCCTATACCAAGATAAGCGCCATTGGTCACTGTTTAAAGCTTTCTCCAAAAATAGAATGATCACGATTAAGATCCAGGTGTTATTTACTACTTTCCCAGTAGCCTAGTTCCTGAATAAGATCGAGGTATGACTACCTTTCAATAATATATCCCAAAATATAGAATTCGGCTGTTCACAGTTACTATTCATTTTAAAAAATTAAGTATTAACTTTAGCTATTGTTATTGTAATAAAATAGAGATAAACTTGAGTTTAGAAAAACAGAACTCAAGTTGAATGGTGATTGTACTTGGATAATGCAGGGTTACTTACGATGTTAGATTATGTAGCAGATCTTATCAAATAATAGGGTGACTTAAAAAAAAGTAAGGGGTCAAATACATATGCCACATACTAAAATTTGATGGGCTTGGAGAGACTAGATGTGGATTGCTCTACGTTGAAATTAAATTATTGTGAGAAAATATAGAACAATTAGAGTTGGATTATGCACAAAGCAAATTGGTTAAAATATAACATTTAATTCAAACTTAAAACCAGATGTTTATATGAAGTAACTTGTAGGACCATCGTGCTGATGGATTTTTATTCTTGAAGCAGTAAGATTATTGGATACTATTTTAAATTTTATAAATAAATGTTTATACTAAAAATAGAATAAATAACATACTACTAACGATTTAAAGATTATCCCATACCTTGGTGTTGAAGTTAAATCAAGAAGTCTGCTGCATTCAAGTGGTACTGTAATTGGATAACTATGGGAATTCAATGAAGACTGGTTACCACGATAGCTTAGACAAATAAGAATGAAAGAAGACGTCTGAAGGTGATAAATTTAATTGACAATATGATTACGTATTCTGCTAAGCTCATAGGTCACAAAATACTAATTGTAAATATTGTCATGAGTGGGTTTAGCATATTAAAAAGATCTTACGGTAAATTGGCTTTTGTTTATTACACAAATTCGTCAAATTGGATTTTTTTTTTGATGATAGCATTAACTGAATCAATAAATAGTAGGATAATCCCGGACGTTACTATAAGAATGAAATAAGAAGAAATAATGATTCATTTACCCATAAAGACGGATGAAGCTAATATAGCCTTGGGTTCTACTATCGAAATGGAACTGGTGTAGAAAAGGGTGAATATGAGGTATTCAATCGGTCAAAAACGTGTTAGTATGGATCATACTATTTAAAATGTGATTTTAAAAATGGTAATCGAAGTGCTGAATTGGAAACTGATTTTTTAAATCAGTTAAGGTATTGATAGTTTTGGATAAGTTTTTAAATACGAGTGTAAGTCGATACAAGTGTGGATGAAAAAAGAAAGATTTTATTAATGAAGTATTTGTTATATTGAATATTAAATTCATATAATTCATATAACTAAACTTATTAAGAGTTTGTTAACATTAGTGATGTATCCCAAACTTTTTCGGCACCAAATTACGGATCCGGCAACTTTGATCGGGATTTGAGATTTTGCTGATATTTAAAAATTACAATATAATCATGTGATGAAAATTTTTTCATCAGAGGTAATGTCACATTTATATGGCGGCAAATATTATTGCTATTTTGACTTTATTACAGCAAATCCCAAACTAAGTTTTGGCAATTTGGGATTCGAAACTATCGGGTTTGGGTGACACCACTAGTTACTATTCAAACACCATTACGTTCTATGGATCACGAAAGGTAAGCATGTAATTTATAATTTTTGAGGTACCAAAATAATAATTATGTTTATCAAATCGAATATATAGATAGCGATTTTACGATTCGCTAATAAAGGAAATTTACAATGGATTGACAAACTACGTATTGCTAAGGAAATAGCACTTAGACTTTTAGATAGTAATGTGATTTTTCAAAACTTTATGCTTTGCCTGATTTTATTAGTTTACTAGTACTTTGATCACTAATACTTTAATCATTTAGCATTCGAAGAGCATCTTAATAATCAAGGATAGCTGAAGATTGCAAATATGGGTAACGCTAGTAGAACGTCAGTTGTTGCAGATCGTTATTGGAATTGGGGTTGAAGAGTGGTTGAAGAGGATCAACATTTTATACTCAAAAATCTGCCGAGATGGGTCACGCTACTGGAATGGTAAATGTTGGAAGTTATTATTCAGGAATTGGAGATGAAAAGGATGAACATAAGGCATTCACTTATTTCAAAAATCAACAGAGATGGGTAACGCTTGTGAATGATAAATGTTGCAGAATCTTATCGAAATTGAGTTGGAATAGCAAGAGATTTGAATAAAGCAAAATACTGGGTTGATAGTTAAATTTTAATTTAAACATAATTTTTCGTAAGTGTATTGTAATGCACCACAATCAATTATATGATATGATCAGACGTAATTGAAACGAAAAATAAAAATTAAAATTTTAAAAAAAAGAAATTATTAGTAATCATCTGATCTGAAATTCAATTGATATATTTGTGGTCATGTTACGTTTATATATATATATTTAATAAGTTCTATTATTTAAATTACTGATTAGGGAAAAGGATTTAACATCAGGTATTATTTCAAGTATTATCTTTATTGTAAACTTTATAATTTTTATAATTTATAATTGATTAATTTTATAAATAAACATTAGCAGTGAATAAGTGTGATTGGCAGCATAATCTTGAAGTTGAAGATACTATTGACAGAAAATATATATCTGTTATCGTGGATTCCTTATGATGAATTTAAAATTATTAAAGAGATAGGTAAAGGTGGATTTGCAACAGTATACGCAGCTAATTGGATCGATAAAAGTCAAAATTTCTACAGAACTGTTGCACTTAAATTGCTCCATGGATCAAATAATTATCACGAAGAGTTTATAAATGAGGTAATCTTTATTAAATATTTTTACGGATTACTGTATTTTATTCCTGATTGATTATTTGTTAATAATTTGTATTTATATCTCTTTCTATTAATTAGTTAAAGGCATATTGTGATATCGGACTTAAAGATCCAACTTTTTTAAAATGTTTTGCAAGTCCTGACTTCAAATCCTATTTCAGTTTTTGAATCTGCCGAATTGCTCTGCTCGCAAGGTGATCATGCGCGCCTAACAAACGGCATAATGATTGGTACATCAAAAGATAAAACTTCTGGAAATTATATTCTTGTCATGAGATATGCACCAGGAGGCAGTTTACGCCAAAACTTACACACTATTTCGCAAATGAATTGGAAAGATAAGTTAAATCTGTTACAATGTATTGCATCAGATCTTCAGATAATTCATTCTCATGATCTTATTTATCGGGATTTACATAGTGGAAATATATTACAATTTAACTTGAAAAATGCATATATTGCTGATTTAGGACTTTCAATATCAGCAAATATTATGTTAAAATCAAAATATAAGAGTTTTTGGAATTATGCCTTATATTGCTCCTGAAGTTTTAGAAGGAAATCGGTATACCACTGCTCTAATTACAGATCTTGGCTTATCCAGACCAGCTAGTGCCAAACCAGAAACAGGCAAGATCTTTGGCATTTCACCTTACGTAGCACCTGAAGTCCTGCAAGGTCAACCTTATACAAAGGCATCAGATGTTTACAGCTTTGGTATTGTAGCTTATGAACTGTTAGCCAACTCCTATCCTTATTATGATGAAGCTTGAGCTAATTCTGGTGATGCTACATTTACCTTAAATGTATGCCGTAGAAAAAAACGACCTAACGTAGACAAAGTTCCTATATCTCAAGTGCTTAAAGACTTAATCGAACAATGGGAAATTTTATATGGTAAGCCAGTAACTTATAATCAAAGATCTGGTCCAAGCCTTCAGTTACAAATACGCTTAAATAATTTACGGCCAAATATTGAAGATGCAAAATCATATTATGTAGATTTTATGAAAAAATGCTGGGATAAAGAACCAAAGAACCGCCCGTCTGCAGATTTTTGATCTTAACTGCTCATGAAATCTGATGTCTATAGTCTTGGAATATTCTTTGGAGCTTTTCAGGGCGCTTGCTACTGAATGTGATAGTGATTTGATCGACCAAGTGCCAACCAGAAGCGAAAGATAATAGTATAATACTCTGAGCAATTGGACTAATGATTTTGTATAGATGCATAATTCAAGATGTTGATGCAAACGAATCTATGAAGTGGTGATAGCATAAAGAACATGGTCCTGAAGAAAATGCTGGAAAAGAGTTTTGAAGTAAATGTTTATAATTGGTTAATTTTTTATTATCTTTATATATTAAACATGTAGTTGGATTAATGATTAATGTTATATAAAAAAACGATTATAGTATTTAAATGATATATATTATTAAATTTATATTTGTCATGTGATTAAATTTGATTGGTTAGATATGGGTCTAGGATAAAATTAAGAGTCTTAATGTAGACCTCTTTGGGGTTTAGGTTATTAGTGTAAAACCCGGGTTTAGGATAAGATTACTCT
>QKWP01001221.1:119335-131636 GCA_003550325.1 Gigaspora rosea | reverse complement strand
AAAAAAAACAGAAAAAAATTAAAAAATTCTTTAACAAAAAGATAAAAAATCCGTAAATAAGGCAAAATTCGGGCTATTACACAAACTCGATGCACTAATTTCGGAAATTACTCCGATTCGTTATATTATGCCGATTGTGGTATGTTACACATAATTTATTATTTAGTTTTATTTGTTTTCTATTTATAGATATTTATTTATTGAAAATTCCTAAATCTACATAGTGTATAAACATGGTATTAATTAATTGATTTGCAAATCCGTGCAATATATAAAAACTTATGAAAACAAAAACTACTTAATATTAGAGTTAGGGTTAGAGAGTATTTTATACTAAAATTTAGCGTAGATTATTTTTTGTTAGAACCCCTAAAGAGGTTTTATAAGCAAAATTTTAAGTTATGACTACACCCGTGTTTCATACACTAGTGTACAAATAGCAATCGTCTTATTTATTTTTATAAATTTTTTTTAAAAAAACGGAATATAACAAAATGTTATACAGGGAACGACACTTAAGTTCGGGGAATGCATGCACAAATTCGCAATGAAACGTTACACAGGGAACGACACTTAAGTTCGGATAAACACGTGCACAAATTTTGTTTATTTCTGATCAGCCCGTAAAATTATTGATGAAAATAAACGCGTGCACAAATTTGCACGCGTTCGTAATCTATGATGTGGTGGGTCACATGTTTTTTGAGTAATATTTTGGAATGTTAAGAATTGGACCATTAAAAATTCAAGGGCCCTCCAATATTAAACTCGAGTGAAGCACCCCAAATAGTGACGCAGAACTGCGTTTTAGTGTATTGACTAGTTCGAAAGGCCCGGGCGTTGCCATGGGCTAGAAGTTTTAATTGTTCTTTATTATAGTATTTAATTGTTCTTTATCGTAGTTTTTTATTGTTTTTTATATTAGTTTGTTAGTATATAGAATTCTAATAGTTTTATACAATTTTAGTTTTTCAGGTTATTAAAACAAAGTTATATATATATGAAAACCCTATACCAAAGCTCAACATAATGAAAACTGACCCTAACCCTAACTATTAGGTCTCAAGATTATTATTAGGCCTCATGATTGTTAGTTTAAAGTTATATATATCGATACCCCCTCCCAAAGCTCAACATAATGAAACTGACCCTAACCCTAACCTATAGGCCTTATGATTATTTTAGGCCTCATGATTATTAGATTAAAGGTTTATATTGTTTTTATTATATAAAGATAAATTAAATTAAATAATAATACTTTTAAAACTATTTACAAACTAATTAAAAACTAATTAAATAATATAATAATACTTTTAAAATTATATACAAATTAAATAAATAATAATAATAATTTTAGAAACTATATACAAATTAAATTAATAATAAAATACTTTTAAAAACTATATACAAATTAAATTAGTTAAATAAAAATACTTTTAAACTATATACAAATACAAATTAAATTAATTAAATAAAAATACTTTTAAACTATTTACAAATATACAAAATATACAAATTCTAAAATATATACAAACTCTAAAATATATACAAATAAATAAATACAAAATATATACAAATGCATAATCTATAAAATATATACAATCTTTTAATCAAAAATTTCCTTATATACAACATTTCTTGTATATACACCCTCTTTTCCCTCTATATGCCTTAACCAAGACTTTAATTTTATCTTTTGATTGGACTCTTGACAAAGCTACATATAATTGCCCATGAGCAAAAACAAGTTTGGGCAAATATAATCCCATAATAGGAATTGTTTGACCTTGAGCTTTGTTAATTGTTATTGCAAAAGATAATCTAATTGGAAATTGGCACCTTACCAATTGAAAGGGAAGGTCAGAATCAGATGGTGACAATCTTAATCGAGGTATAAAAATTCTTTTTTCTTTGTTGACTCCTGTTAAGATCTCTGCGTCCAAGATAAATTTATAACAATTTTTAATTATTNCATCAACCCTTTTTCGCCAGTCAATTAATCTTTCAAACAACAAAATTTTTTAAAAATAAAATCCTTAATAATCCACAAAATATCAAAAAAAGGAATTAAAAATCCATTCATTTTTTCTCAATGATTTAATAAAATCGCTAGAAAAAGAACCAATAATTCAGTTGAATTAAACTACTGAGCTAAATTATATTTTATTATGAAGCATTTAAAGACTTCAAATACCAATATATATATCCACTTGTAGTAATATTTTGAGTTATTCCATAGATATCTTCAATCTTTAATTGCATTTGATTTTTGAACTTACAAACATATTAAAATAGTATAACCTTACTTCGTTTAAAGCATTTAATAAATTTTGTGAACATATCAATTTAATCATATATAGCATGCCTTAATTTTTAAATGTAATCATGTATGGCGTGTCTAATTTTTAAGTGTAATCATATATGGGGTGTTTAATTTTTAATTTGTTACTCAATCATCTGGTTACAATGAAAAACAACTATGGAAAACACTATATTGGATCTCGCCTCGCTGCTTACATGGTTCACAATTGGTTCCTAGTATCGCTAAACTGGCTCTATAATTATCTCTCTTTCTTCAATATCCGAGCTGAATAGTTGAGCTATCAGAGCATTTATTTCTGACATCCAAGTTGTTCACCCAGGCTACGGTCATCTTTATAATTCACAAACACTCTAACAGACTAAATATTTCACTTAGTGAAGGGAGGGTGGGTGTTAACGACTAAGCTGGACTTGTATCGAGCTAGCAGCAAAAACAAACAAATTTCCATTCACCTCCTCTTAAATAACCATTTACTATAATCTCATAATTCCGCTTCTTAAATAATACTCAATGCATAATACATCATAATTACAAAATTGCCCTTAACTAAACCCTCGAACAATACAACACATTAATTAATTACTTATGATCACTAAATCGATCAAATTGATACTTACCACAAAATACCTTATACTTACGTATCGTTCAACTGATGGCATGGGTGCAGATCATGATCTCGTGACAAATGGATGCCACATGGCTTCATTCTCGGCATCTTCAGTGTAATCATGTATGATGTACCTAATTTACAACTAGCCAAAATTGATAATGATATTTTACAATCTCCCCAATATAGCTATTGTCTGAATTAGAAAACCAAATCCAAGAATTACAAAAACCCATTAATCTCACTATTGAACTCTAGAAAAAGAAATATTTTATTTACAAAAAGAATATCACAAAGGGGTCAAGGAGTTTAAAACCTAGCAAGCCAAAAGGCAGAAATACTTTAGCATGTTCAATTTTTTTATATTTTTTTGTATACTTATAGAGCATTTTTTTTTATTAAAGAAGTTAAGCAAAATTGTATATATTCTATTGATTGTTTATATACCATCTAACCAGGTTGCAACAAATCTATCACCAATATTTTGAATACTATCTAATCTATTAAAAAGAATCCATACGCCTTCATAGCTGGTGGCTTTAAGTTGAAATTCTTTAATACAATCGTCAACTTCTTTATTACCACTCATCTATTCTTGTGTTGTTTTCTGAGAGTCACATATTTGATACCAGGCTAGCAACATTCTATATCAGTTGCAACCCATGAATTTTTCATTCCAAAACCTAACATAAATACATTTGTTGTAGTATTTTGAGTTAGTCCATATACTTTAAAATCACTATAAATGTAAATTAAAACAAAATTGCATATTGTGTATTAACAATAGTAGAAAATTAAATCATTTACTTAATTCTTTTAAAATATTTAACGACTAAAAATTTTAATTTCTACTGTGCATGATGGTGTACGTAACTGTGTACATTTACATATCATATTCCATCTAACCAGGTTGCAAATCTATCACAATATTGGTAGTTTTAAATCGAAATTCTTTAATACAATCATCAATATTCTTATTTCCACTTGTCCATTCTCATGTTATTTTCATGTTTGACACCAAGCCTCAGATGCATCAAATCAGTTGCATTCCATTCTGATTTTTTCTTTTAGCTTCAAATTCATCAAATGCAATACATACCTATTTGTTGCAATGTTATGAGTTAGTTTTAAATAAAACAATATATTGTAGAACAGTAAATAATAAATTAAATATTTTGTCTTACTTCTTTTAACATATCTAATAAGTTTTGTGAGCCAGTTCCACTGTACATAGTAGTGTACGTGATTGTGTGTTGATATTTTTTTTT
The DNA here is from genome assembly GCA_003550325.1 of Gigaspora rosea. NCBI lineage: Eukaryota > Fungi > Glomeromycota > Glomeromycetes > Diversisporales > Gigasporaceae > Gigaspora > Gigaspora rosea. Next base: position 127,438 of record QKWP01001221.1, on the reverse strand, counting down.
GACTTCATTATATAAAAATATAGTTGAATAGATCCCTATTAGTAAATTAGATTATGTTCAAAATCATTGTGATAGATTTTTGGCAACCTAGATTAGATGATGCAATATATACAAAATATATACGAATTTTAAAATATAAAAAAATATATACAAAATAAATGCAAAATATATACAAAATTATAATTTATAAAATATATACAAATCTATTATTTAAACAAAAACTTCTTTATATACAATATTTTTTGTATATACACCTTTTTTTCCTTCTACATGCCCATTCTTAACCAAGACTTTAATTTTATCTTTTGATTGGACTCTTGACAAAGCTACATATAATTGCCCATGAGCAAAAACAGGTTTGGGCAAATATAATCCCATATTAGGAATTGTTTGACCTTGAGCTTTGTTAATTGTCATTGCAAAAGATAATCTAATTAGAAATTGGCGCCTTACTAATTGGAATAGAAGGTCGGAATCAGATGGTAACAATCTTAATCGAGGTATAAAAATTCTCTTTTCTTTGTTAACTCCTGTTAAGATCTCAGTGTCCAAAATAAATTTATAACAATTTTTAATAATTAGTCTTGTACCATTACATAATTCTTCAGTTGGATCAAGATTATGTAAAAGAATAACAGGTACATCTTTTTTTAGAACCAAATGATAAGGTGGCATTCCACTTGGTATTAAAGTATTTAAGAATTCAACAGGATAAAGACTTTGATCTCCTTGATCTTTATCCTCAACAGAATTAGCAGATAAATATTCAAATTCCTTGGAGTCAGGAATTTTTTGAAGTATCAGTTGATTAATGTCTTCAACATCTGTATTTCTTGTTGTAAGAATTGCCCTATTTTTAATATAGTCTGGATTTTTATAATTTGTATTAATATTAGCAAATGTCTCTGATATTAAATCTTCTATATCTTCACTATCCAAGACTATATCATCAGGCAATCTTATATAATCTTTACCAATATCAGAATGCGTTTCTATTTTTCCTTCTCCAATTTGTAATAAAAAGTCAACAAAGTTTTTTTGTTTAACATTATTTTGTTGTTGAACTTGCATGTTAATAGTTAATCGCATAGTAGTAAAATTTTTCCAAAGATCTGAAGATTTTAAACATGCATTAATAATTTGGAAACGTGTACCTCGAACTACTACAGGTAAAACTTGTCTAAAGTCACCACCAAGAATCATAGTTTTTCCTCCAAAAGGTAAATCACTTGTAATTAAATTTTTAAAAGTTCTGTCAACCGCTTCAAATACAAATCTGCTCATCATTGGTGCTTCATCCCATAGAATAGCTTTAGCATTTTGAATTAATTAAGCTAATTCAGATTGCTTTTCAATATTCAAAGTAGAATTTTGATCTAATTTCAATATAATTTTAAATTTTGAATAAGCAGTTCTTCTACCACTTAATAATAAAGCAGCAATTTCTGATGATGCTACAGCAATTGCAATTCCATTTCCATTTTCTATTGATCTTATATAGGCCAAGATCAAATTATATAAAAATGATTTTCCAGTTCCACCAGGTCCATCAACAAAAATTAAAGTTTGTTCAAGATCATCTTTAATTGCTTTTTTAATTTGATCAAATATTTTTTTTTGATCAATATTTAAGGTACTTTTATGTTCTAAAGTTTTATCAAAGTCAGCTTGATCATAATTTTGTTCTTTAGCAATTAATATATTTTGTTGTTGATCTTGTTCTAATAATTCATAATTAATAGGTGGAAGTTCTGAAAAATCTGAAAAAGCGATTCCATTTTGAATTAAATATTTTTCAATAAACACCAATGTTTTTGCTATAGCTAAATCTCTTGTATCTTTTTCAAAGATAAAATCTTCAATTAGATCATCAAGATATTTTTCCCAAAGTTCTTTTACATTCACAGGTTGACAGTAAACTAATAAAAAGGCAAATAAATGTCTTAGTTGTGATGGCATTTTGTACTCTTTTCCCTCTGCAAGGCAAGCATCACATTCACCATCATCATCTATTAAACCAAGTTGAAATGCTGCAGATTTATAAGAACTATAAGTTACACCATCTATAGTTCTTAAATCTTTAAATGATTTTACACCACATCTAACATTTAATAACACTCTCAAGTAAAATCTTTCAGTATCTTTTGGATTGGTAAAATACATTCGAGAAATTACATTTTCACCACCTCTTTTTCTTTTTTGCCACTTTTTGTTTTTCCAAACAAAGTGCTTTGGAATATCAATATATCTCAAAGTTTTAATTAAGTTATAATCAGGATTATTTTTACAAAGTTCAAAATATCTTGTTAACTTTGTATGTTTTCCTGCTTCAGCAGCTTGTTTAACAGATTGTGATTGTTCAGATGAATCAAAAGGAACCTGTTGTTGACCTTTTAAATGTACTGAAAGTCTTACAACAGTATGTGATCTATCCTGTAAACCAAAATCAAATAGTCTCCATATTCCTTCAGATGCAGAAATATATCTTGCATTAATGTATTTTTCAATTTCATCTTTTGGATTTTTTAAAGATATTAAAACCCTATTCTGTCCCTTATATACATATTTGTAAAGATATTTAATAGATTTAATACTTGAACATATCTCTACATTAAGGTGACAGTTATATTTTTGACTTAAATTTGGATTATAAGGAACAATCCATCTATTGTCAATATCAATTGATACCCCATGTTTTTTAATAGTTCTTGAATTTTGTCTTCTTCTGTATATGGGGTATCCAGATTTATTTGTTGAAGTTTCTGCAGTAAATTCTCTTGGATAATATTTACTACATTTTCCATCAACTATACATGGAGATTTGGAGTTAATATCTTTTCCACAGGGTCCATGAACCATGTTTCTGCTAACTATTTCAAATAATTTTGGTTGAGTATTTTGATCAGGTATCTCAGCAGATACAATTTGATCAAACTCTTCAGGTGTTTGAGGTTTATCTTCAGGTGCCAATATAAGTAATATATGTGCATGTGGCAACCCTCTTTTTTGAAATTCAATTATATATATATATGCAATAACTTTTTCTAAAACAGATTTTTTAATTAAATCTTTAAGTATTGCATTTAATTTTAATCTAAAAACTCTTGATATTAAATCTGGTCTATCAGCAGGGGTTTGATTTGGTAAAAGTTCTTCTGTAATTTCAGGCCATTTTGGATTACATGTCACTGTTATAAACAGATCAGGTTTTCCAAATTCTCTAACAATTGCCATTGAATCTTGGTACAATTGTTGATAATATCTTGTAGATCCTGTAAAACTTGATGACAAAATTATTTTTTTGCCAATATTATTAAAATCGACTTTTTTAGCATCTTCATTAGATATCATATCTTCTAAACCATTATATGGTTCTACTCTTAAAATTTTTTGATACTTTTTTTGCCAACTTATATTATTTGACTCATATTTTACAAACTGATCTACTATATATTGCTGAAATAATCTGCCTGAAAGATGTATAATACTATCATCTTTGTTTGAATTTCTTATCATAAACCTATAAGCTGCAAATTCTCTAATAGAGATTGTTAACCTCTTTTTCTCTTTTTGTTGAATCTTTGATGATGTTTTGTCACCATCACCATCATCACCATCATCACCATCATCATCATTATCATTATCAACAATATCAATATCAATATCAATATTAGATTCAACAACTTCTTTTTGTTTTCCTTTATCAACTTTTCTTTTCTTTTTTTGAGGTTCTTCAGTATCATCATTATTATCCTGATTAGAATTATTTTCAGATTCAACTTCTTTTCCTTTTCTTTTTGGATCAACTTTTCGTTTTCTTTTAGATCCTTCATCACTTTTTTCGCTTGTTCACTAAAACTCATGAAACTTGCACCAGATCTAAGAGTTGAATCTTCAAATGTTTGAGATAAACCTGTATGACTTTTAGTATATCTTTGTAAGATAGTACTTAAGTCAACAGATGGTCCTGCTTCAGGTTCATATACTTGGGGTTCATATTGTTCAAATTCGTCAAGAATCATAGGAACATCTTCTTGTTGGACTTTTTCTATTTGTTCAACTTCTTCTACTTGATGAAATTCTTCTACTTGTTGAACTTCTTGTTGTTTTTGAACATCTCGCTGAACATTTTGTTGAATATCTTGATAAATAGCTTGTTGCATTAATTCATCAACTTTTTCTTTCCAACCCTCTTCAGGTAGTTCAATAGGTGTACTTAATGGTTCCTTAGTAGTACTTGATATTTCACTTGTACTTGCTAAGCTTACCAAATCTGCAAGGGGTTGAGCAGCAACTTGTTCAGTAGATTGTCCATAATCATCATCATTATTATTATCATCACTATCATTATCATCTTTATTACTATGATGACCATCATCATAAGATTTTCTAGTCCAACAATTTTATCTTCTTTAATATTTTTTTCGTAATATGCCTTTATGCCAACCATATTCTCTATTTGGAAATAGCAAAGGATATTGTAAAGGATCATAAGCACCATTTAATTCAGATATTCTTTGAAATTTATCATCCTGTCTTTTAATAAGGATATCTCTTTGTTGTACTGTTGGTTCATCACAATACATTGCAGCTATTTCTGAAGCTGTTGATGCATTATATTGTCTCATATCCCTGCCATGAGTATTATGTATTGTTATACACAATACTTGTTTGTCTTTGTTTTTTATTTCAAAATCCCTTGAAATTCTATAAAGGGATTTAAAGAATTTAATTCCTCTTGAATTTCTTTCAACAGATTGAAATTTAATTCTTTGTGCATTATTTCATGTCTTCTGTTAAGTTGATTTTCAAAATTATTGGAATCATAAAAATATATTTGAGAGAATTTTGGTTGTTCTCCTTCTTTTGGCATAAAAGAACAAATAGTATGATATAATGTTCCATTAATTCTATATGTATAAACCCCTTCAGTGGCATTTGCAAGATCCTTATCTAATCTTGTACCAATTGATATAAAAGCAAATATTTGATTATATGCTCTTATTTGGTTAATATATGGTACATTAGATTTTTCAGGATCTTTTTCTGTAAGCAATTTTTTTATTTTTAGTGGTGGTGGTGGAAGTGGTGCTAATTCAACTTGTCCACCCATGCAGCATAGTGCTGGTTTTTCTTGCCTCCATTTTAAAGCCTCACAATGTCCACAAACAATGTTCATTCTTCCCAACATATGCCTTCCCTTTATCGCATCCTCTTCCTTCTCCTCTTCCTCCATCCTCTTACCCTCTTCTTCCCCCTCCTCATCCACTTCTTCATATTCATCTAAACTACAATGTCCTATTCTATAAAATTGTTCATATTGTTCTTCTCATAGTTTCTTTTTCTTCTTTCTCTATTTTTTTTTGTTTACTTCTGCTTTCTTCTCAGCAGGCATAGATGCTCTATGCTTCTGCTGTCTCAATCTAGTAGCTTCTTTTGGTTCTTTTGTTCTTGTTCTTGAAGCTACAGGTAAATTTGCTTTAGTTTGAGACCTTGTTCCCGAAGCAGGTCCTGTTACTGAAGGTATAGAAGCTTTTTTTTGTTTTGTATAGAATTTACTCTTTGCAGCTCTTATTCTGCCTTCTCACTTTTTTTTTTCTTCTTTAGTTTCACCTCCTACAGGTACAGAATATAAATCTAATATTTCCTGAGCCGTAGGTAAGATTTCTTTTTCTTTTCCTTTTTTTGACATTTTTTATCTCAATGAAAAAAAAATAAACAAATACTATTATTAATTATTTGCAAACTTATAATTATTAAATATACAAAGTATTTATTAAATAATAAAAGAAACTTTTACTTTATAATTATAAATTTTTACCTGTTTTATCTGTTTTTTTTTTTTAAAGAGAGGTCTTTCCTCTATATCTTTTATTAATAGTTATTATTCACTTAGAGTTACAAATGTATAATTACTATTCTAGGGAGATAGGGGTAAGAGCTAGTTTACTCTCGACCAATTCTTTGCTAGATTGGTCGAAGACCTCTAGTCTGTGATGAGTTTAGCTAGCGATGTACAACCTAAATGAACGAATTTCCGTATTTTGTTTTCTAATACTATTTTATTAATAGGGGGTGTTTTTGTCATAGTTGGTGGGTCAATCTTCGGTGAATTTGGGAATGCTTCAGAATGTCTTGAGGCTCTTGATGGAATCCAATATTCTTTATGGAGTGTTTTTATTATTTCGTAATGGAGAAGGGGTGTGTATTTATTTTGCTTGCATTTCGAGCTAGTAGGAAAAAGGGTGAGTTGGTGATTAAACCAAAAGGCATTTTTTTCTGTATATGTAAGAATGTGAAGGATCTTATGAATCTATCGGGGTCTTCTAGTGGTGATTCTGTTTCAGTCGCCACTCTCTGTAAGGTTCACGTAGTTCCCTCTGCCATATTAGGTGATTAGATATACAGGAAAATATGTGTACGATGTCCTCCGGTTCCGCATAGCAGCGTGGGCTTGGGTTTTTGGTTGGATTGCGATAGTGTAGAAGTAAGTGGGTTGGTAGTTCCTCTGCGATCATTTTTACTTTAAAGTTCTTTATTTGTGATAGAGATGGATGCGTATACAAGGAGCTGGCTTATCAGCATAGGAGATATATTTTAGGACATGGTCCCACTGTATATTTCCCATGTATGATTCCCATAGGTGAATTCGTTGTTGGTTGTACCATTGTAGTAAGTTGGTAATCCTGTTGGTATTTTTCAAAATGGATTTTATCTGTGGAATACACGGAGTGCTTAGTAGTTCCATGGTGAAGGCATTATAGGTAAAATGTTTAGGATTAATGTCCAAGTTATGTACAATTGATGGTTTTTGTATTTTGAGCTCTGAGTCAAATTTTAAAATAATTTTTCGGTCCCCCATAATTCCTCTAAGTATTTTGAGGAGACTAGAATAGTCTTCTTTGTTTAGTTGATCAAGTTTGTAATGTTCTAATTCGATTGTTCTTTAAAGCGTCTCGATTGTTTGTTTGTGGTTTGTAATGATTTGTATATCGGTGTTGTTTGACACAGTTGAAAGTAAAAATGTTATCATTGATAGAGAAGAGTGTAGGCGTGATGGCCACATCCTATTGGTACTGCCAAGTATTTCTTCCTTTGTTGACAATTTTGCTGCTGCAAAGTAGGAGGGTATGTTATGGATCCGATCACATGATTTTCTTTTATTGTTGATAAATGTATTGTGAGATTCCGTTTTTTGAAATTATTTTTTATTAGTACTTCCCAGACTTCCACCGGAGGGTTGACAAAAGCTGACAATGGTCTTGGCAGGAGGATTGAAATTTCCAAGTTCGGTTCCTTCCGTGGTTTTATCTGTTTTTTAAATTTTATATTTAAAAATCAATTTATAATATCTTAATTAAAATTTTATTAAACTTACTTTTATTGTTTTAAATTTTCTAATATATTGATTAAGAATCTGTTAAAATAATAATTTGTTAGCAAAAAAAAAATTGTTTTAATAAAAATTAGTCTTTTTTTTTTTAAAAAAAAAAAAAAAAATTAAAAAAAATTCGTTAGCAAAAGACAAATCCGTATTAAGGCAAAATCGGGCTGATGCACGAATCTAATTTGTTACACTAATTTTGGAGGGTACGCCGATTTGCTATGTTATGCTAATTTCATTACATTACACAAAAACCTCTATTGTTTTCTATTTTAGTTTAATTTATTTTTTTAAAAAAAAATTATGAAACATTACACAGGTCCGTACCATTAGTTCGGGTCACCGACCCATTTTAAGGTCATGTAACTTCGACACTTATCTTATTAGTGGCTAGGTTTTGTTTGCTCTAATTTTTGTGTAACTTTTGTGTAACTCTTGGTTCAATTGAACCCGAATTCGGCTCAATTGAACCCAACTTGGTTCAATTGAACACAAACTTGGTTCAATTGAACCCGACTTGGTTCAATTGAACCCGACTTGGTTCAATTGAACCCGTTTTTAGTTCAAATGAACCCGATTCGTACCCAGTCCGTCGGAGTTTGAATTTTCTTGTATTTGATTATATTTCGTGGGAACACGAAATCCGACCTCTATTTTTGGTCGGAGTTTGAAAAAATTTCAGGGTCAGTTACCCGAGTATGAATTTTTTCAAGGGTGGG